>JAWQFJ010005067.1:0-69608 GCA_034096865.1 Theodoxus fluviatilis
AGGCTAAGATATTGAGTCGATTTTTTTTAGGAATGGATGGCCTAGATAGGCGGGGCTGCTCGTGGGATCGGTCTGCCTTGCTGATGGATGAGTCACGTCGCTAGAGAGTTGGTGTTTGCTTCCGAGAACCCGAAGCTTGTTGTTGCTAGCCGACGACGTCAGTGTGGGAGGTTCTTTGTTGATTTTTTTGTTTTTTTTTTTTTTTTTTTTTTTTTTTTTTAATTTTTTTTCTTTTCATTGCTCTGCCTAGGGAGGTTTGTTGCTTGCACGGAGTCGAGAGACGGCCAGTAGTGCAGCGAGAAGAGTGCATTATGCTACCCTGACAGAGGCAGACTCGGTCATCCCGTGATCGTCCTTCGTAAGTGCAGCACCGAAGGATCTATGAGAGCTGTATAGACGCTCGTAACAAGGCACTTACTGAAACAGGACACTGCTCACGTTCGTGGATTTAGTGGAGGAGGAACGCGGAGGATAATCGAGTTCTTCCCTTAGTGAGACAAATTTAGTAGACTCAGAGGCTATTTCGTTTAGATGATGGAAGTGTACTGAGGCTCATTGACGAGGAGCGCTTCGGGTTGATTGTCGTATCTGTTTTTTTTTTTTTCACCCTGGCACGCAATAAAAATTAAAAGTCACACAACCTAAAGAGGAAACCGTGTGCGGAAGTTGAGCAGAGTCTTCTTTTGCCTCTTAACTTTCTAGAGATGTCTATTAGTAGCGGAACGACTAGGGCTGGAGTTGGCAGGATTGCTGGGGAGCAGAAGATTGGGAAGCGGCGACCAACTTAGAGTCTTGTCTCCAGCGGAAGACTCGAACCTCGGCTTGATGCGAAGTTCGTGAGGATGATGGTGAGGAGGAAAGGCAATGGAGGAAAGCGTACTGAGATGCCAGATATGCGACTATGTGGTGTGTGAGTCTCCGCATGATGGCGAAGAAAAAACACAGGCGGAGCAGGAAATGAGTTGATAGGAGCAGAGGAAGCCAGAAAAAAGGCCTCAAATTTAGAAGAGAGGAATGCACCTGGCCGATAGCTGCTGAGAAATGAGAAGATGTTGATGTGTTGGCTGCTTTACTTAAGGAAATGAGGCGGTGTTGTGCCACGAGAGGTCCTGATGATGGAGGTGCGAGTGTATGAGAAGTTCTAGAGCGCTGTTCTCTAGCTTATGACGTTAGATGGGAAAGTAGGTTTATCTCTTACCCCTGTGAGGCCTACAGGCGGAACAGAATTAGCTCCGCCCACCGCTGCACAGGTTGCACACGTGTCCGTAACAGGCGAGCCTCAATGAGATTAACACTAGTCTTCATCAGTTATGTAGTTGATATAATCCTAGAACCCATATAAGAGTCTCATCTGAAGTTAATTAGAGGGAATAGAGTCTTTGGTAGGAGGTGCGATGAATGTTGCTTAGCATATATAGAAGTCAGCTGAAGAGGGTTGACATCATTCCACTATAGGGAGCAGTCGGTCGACGGCCCAGTAGGAATTCTACTTAACCCCGCGAATATAGGTCCGGCAGTGGTAAACGGAATGCTTAAGGTGTTTTTTAAATGAGGCTGAATGACTAGTCCTTTTGTTCTAGTTACTAGTACCGCCGACTAATCCTAGTGCTAAAATAGACCACGCTAACACCGGGGATAACCCAATGGTTGTATTGAGAGTCATGTGACTAGTATGAATTACGCCAACCTGACTTGTGAAAAAGATCATGTCGTATAACATTATTATCTCATTGTGCACCGTGAGGAAGCAGGTGTGCGATGGACAACGTTTTTTATCATGAACTTGTAGGTTAATTAGTCATTAATTAGAAATGCTTTACTATGCCGATCTGCTAAGAGCCGTAGCCATATAGGCAGGTTTTTTCATTGCACTGAGCCTTTGTAGGTCTCTTTTGGTCAGTACAGAAATTGACCCCTGTGCATGGTGAATAACTTGAAAGCGTGTAACCACCTTGTGTAGTGCGACTCTTCACTGAGACGTTTTCAGCGCTGACCTAACCATTAGTGAATTTTCAACTTATAATGTGAATTAGACCAGTCAGACGAGTGCGCGGAGGGAACCTACCATGGATGGAACTAGTAGGCTGTTAAGGATCTAGGCTGCCGAATTAGTGACCGTCAGCTGCAACGCTTATTTTTAAAACAATGTGTGTCTGGCCGGATGCTCGAGGCAGTTCACTATACATTCATTTTCAGCCAAAAGCATGTGTCCCGTTTGATGATGACCCTGTGGCGCCCCTGCCTGTTAGGTTTAATACTTTTGGCCGGTGGCCATATAGAGAAAGACCCTAGTTGAGAATGGGAATAGTAAGAAACTCAGCCAGACCCGGAAGCCAGCTTGGACCGAATGCGAAACCCCTCTGCCAAGGGGGTGAGTGAGAATATGCTAAAATTGAACAGCATCTTAGCCACATGACAGCCAGCTTAGCTCATAGTTTCTTCCGCACTTTGCTAAAGTGTTGGCTGGCCTGTCTTGTTGGAGAGCAGACGGTATCATACCTCGATATTCCGAGCCCCGCCCCCCAAGCAAGAAAGAAGAAGACGTAGAGCAGTCTCCCTACCGACCACGACGCAGAAACAAAAGCACTAGGAAATGCCAAGAAGATAGCAGGCAGAGAGCAGAGACCGAGAATGGAAAGAATAGCCAAGTTTCAGCTGTCGCTTCTTATCGATGTTGAGTGCATGTCCCTCCTAGGGCGCCTACACCGGCCTGTTTACAATGTCGAGATGCACTCAGACCACACCCTACCCACTCCCCCAATTCCAACACCCCCACGGGTGCCTAACGCCCTAGCAACACGGTTGAGCGTGCCGCGGGTTTATGGTCTCGCGACCTTTCTCACCATGCCACGATTTACTCTCGAAAAGGCGTCAGATAAGTACATTATAGTTATATACCGCGGCTCGAGAGCGACATCTTTCTTTTCATGTTTTCCTTTTACTTGTCCGCCTTCAAATTAGCCCTGAAATGAATTGCATGTTTTCTACTGCATCTATGCCATTATTGTAGCGTTTGTACGCATCAGTCAATTCACCTGGTAAATGAAACTTCGTGAAAATAAACTACTTCCATTTGAACTGATACGTTTTGCCAATACTTCATGTAGACAATTACCAGACTAGCCATGCTGAATGGAGGAAAGAAGAGTAGCGATGCTTCAGAGTCTCCCCAGACATTTAAACGATTAATTGGATCATCTTTCCAATGAAAAATGTTACGTAGCACCCAGTTGTTATACCCACTATCATGCTTTGCCATAACTCGTTCATTCTCAGACATTGCTTTTTGTTCTCGCGGGGCTCATAATCTAATGACCATTTTAGCAAAAGCTAAGCCCAGAATGTTAAAATTGTCTATAAGCCCCGGCTGCTTGCAGCTTAATAGTATTCAATTATCCCATTCAAGGCCTCAGTCGTAAGTTGCAAACTTTAAGGAATATTATATAATGGCTAAAAGATAAGGACCAGGCGACTAATGTGAAGCATTTTCTTGTTTGAAATTCATTTCACAGCAGCTTAATTAGACCTATTTAATCTTTGATCAATGACAAAGCCGATTTTAAACCAGACTAGCGCCTGCAACAACATTTATATATAAAATGAAGAGCACAGATATTACGACGGACTTAGCCGGCCCTAGATCAAAGCTCTCTGCTCTTACACCGACTCTAGAAGCAAAAGCATCGACACACTGTAGTTTAACTTGACTGTGTTTTTGTGTGTGGAACCAGTTCGGGCCTCCATCAGGGAAGTGTTGTGCGAGAAGAAACTTCCCATTGCCCCCCTGAGCTGGCCCTAGTCATCATATCACTGAGCACTGAGACAGCCAAGATGGTATAGACCTTGAGCAAAGTAGGTTCTCAAAAGAGAGCATTAGCCAGACAGTTTTTCCTATGCCCTTGCTTAGACCTTAGCTAGGAGCTGAGTCATGTGCCTGTAATCAATATCATTTTTTTAGTTATATTGATTCATTCAGAAGGAGAATCCACTTATATGACATTGATAGAGAATACCTTGCCTATTTAGTTTGAATCGAAATTATGCATATACTCAAGCAGGCCAAACACTAACAACATATTGAAACAATAGCCTTAGCCCAATATTATTTTGGACACTCTTGAGTAAATTAACTCTATGTTGTGCATTGTTCTGCGCCGACAGTTATTTTCAATTTCAACCTCAAAGTTCATATACATGGATTTAGAAGCATACTTGCTTGCAAATCAAAGGAATTTTTGACTCACATAGCCTTGAACGCAAAAATAATGAAAAATAACCTCGAGCTCTATGTACTAAGGCCGTGTAAACGTACCATCCGTCCTCGTACCGTCCAAGTCCCCGGAGCCGGGTTAAAGGTATAAAAACAACAACTTAAAAAACGTTCGGATTTTCCTCGGGACAGACGATTATAAGTCCTCATCAACACCAAATGTAGTCGAACTCATCGGAATGACGTTATGATTGACCAACCGGCCCCCCCCTTATCAAAAAAATACATAGGATTAGACCTGCTTTAAGGAGTCAAGGTTCACAGGAGCGAGCCATAAATGTCGGGCGATACTCAAAAAACAGTCATTTAGTCACATTATCCAATTTTTTACCCACAGTCCCGTTATGGAGAATTATGGCGCCCACTTTAGCTACCAAGTCGGGTATATAGCGTCCAAAGCAGCCACTATACTTTTGATAACCACGTTTCAGGTTAGTGACACCTTTGCTTCAGCGTCAACGGATCACTCAGGAGTCCTTCAAGTGCGCTATCTGTATACATATTTGAAGGCACCTTAGACCTCTTGATACTAATAAGAAAGATAACATAGTTTCAAACTTAATAATTAATTGAGGCACATGTTATAGCTTGTTCTCATCGAGACACATATCTGCTTCACATATTATCAAGTTCAAGGATCACTTTGCCACCCCATTATGAAATGCCCTGGAACCAAAACGTAGGGACTAAAAGTGCAACCACTAAATAAAAGTCGACTTATATCCTCCATGGCTAGCTTCTATAAGCAAAGGCCAATACAGACCACCCATCTCCGCACCTCCTGTTACTTCCCTATGCCTCTTATGAATTAACAGCCTTTGTGTTCGCTAGACCTTGGATGACTTGACCTACTACGCGGTCAAGGCTCGATCATGATATTTTGGTAGCGAAAATAAGTGCTAAAGGCAATCTTCTTATAGTGTCCATAAGCATCGTAATTAGCCGTAGCCGTTTAGTTGTTTGATTCTGACCTTGAACGTCACAATTAAGGTCCCATAGGCTATATAAAAGGTCAAGCGTAACAGCAAATGTAGTCGTACTGGCCCTCTTCTGCCCCCTTCCTTGTTCCTCTATACAGCAGTGAGGTAGTTGCTATAAACAAAGTTAAAGTTGTTTAATAGGACTAGTCTCAAGCAGATGTATATAAATAGGTTCAAACATATGCCCCAGTATAGTTGCCCGTGATTTTTGAACTCCACATGCGCCCACCAGCCCAAAAAAGCTGAATGAGTCCTCATGCTACTCAAGCCGCTAGTCGTAAAGTCCGTCCAGTAACGGGCGTCCCGACTCCGTCCGTTTAACTTCTCCCCCGCGGCCCCGTTAAAAACTTAAACGTTGAGATTTTTTCTCTGGAGACCTATTAAAGGACTATCTAACACCACTAGGTGTGGCCATGATGCACTCCTCGTCTTCTGTATTGATGCACCAAGGCTCCTCAACAAAACGATACACTGCTGACTTGGACCTTTGCCTTAAACAAAGCGTACACCAATGACCAAGCTCACAGGATGCCATAACATGTGGTACTCAAAAACAGCTCATCTTTTCACATATTATCCCATTCTTTCTCCCTACGTTATCTGAGAATAAGCGTGCGACCTAGCCTTCAAGTCGGCTAACTATAGGTCCAAAGCAACAAGCCCTCTATACGTTTGGCTACAAGTTTTGCGTTAGACTCTTGACCTTCAAGGTCAAGGTCACAGGAGCTACTTCAATGTTGAGATTGTATCCACATATTGTGTAAGTGACCATTAGACCCTGAACTATTAGGAATATAACTGCTTTTCAAACTAATAATTCAATAGTCGGGCGGCACACGTGACGTGATACTTTCATCATAGAGCGACACATATTGTTCCACCATATACGATCAAGGTCAAGACGTCACTCATGACCCTATAGAAATGTGACACCAAAAGGGTAAGTGACAACCAATAAAGATGACCTTATCATCCTCAATTGAGCGTGAGAAAGTGGCCAATAAGACACCATTTGCTAGCTCCTAGGCTTCAGAATTAACAAGGATCTATGTACGTTGCTTATGCACCTTGAATGCACCTTGACCTTGCGGTCAAACGCGTACACAATGTATATTTTGGTAGGGAAAAATGTGTAAAAGCATTTCTGTTGGTATGCATGTCATTGCCGCCTAGGTGTAGGTTGTTTGACACTTGACCGTATGAAGCGCTCACCTGAAGTTTACAATGGTACATATAGAAGCCCCGTCTAAGCGTCACCAGCTGAGCTCGTAACTATGGGCTTTGCCTGACTTGTTTCTTTATTACTTTCACTCTACTAGCCCGAAGAGAATTGTCTTTTTTCGATAAACTATTCAAAAGCTACTACTTTTATATTGGTTTTAGTTAATTTTAGTTGGCCCGTATAAGGTTTCTTGTTATATACAGTATGTGTGTAGTGCCTATTGTCGTACTTTTGCATAATTGTTCATTAGTACCATCGAGGAAAAAAGTAACATTTAAATTGCATACAAATGCCTTGCTAGCCCACATGTAAGTCAAAGTGCTGTTTCTGGCCACCTGACCCCTAAAATTATACTTCAGACCTCAGTAAAAGGCTCCTAACACAACACCAGAAAGAAACTCTGCCATGTCATCAAGAATTTTGCTCCATGCTGGTGTACTGCAAAGAAACTGGCAGAGACTTATGGGTCAGTAAATCCTTACACTTTACATAAAACAGCCCCCACAGACTACCTAGAATACACATTCCTCAGCAGGCTAGGGCACGGACAAAGTCAGAGCAAGCCTTGGCCAGCTTTGTTAAGAAGAGCTTGACAGACCCCAACCTCTTTCCAGCTTAATTGTGAGCACCTTGAGCCACCTGGTGTTCAAAAAGAGAATATATAGAAATATGTATGGTGTACATTATCCAGAAATACAAAATATTTATGAACATTAATTAGCACCACATCAGGTATTGGACGCACCTCCTTAACTGCCACTAACTGCCCATAAGGCAACTTCAAACAACAAACCGCACGGCGAAGCCAGCCCTGCAGAAAGTAGTTATGACATCAGCCATTTCGTATGATATAATTCAATCACCAGATTCATTTCATGTCGTCACACTATATGCAAAACTCCCGAGCTACTGTTACCTCCATGTACTTTGTCATGCCACTGTGCTCACCGCTAGCCTCACCCGGCCTAATTTCACGGTGCCCCTCATTATCTGCCGTGTTTGCCTGATAAACATAATAATATGATCGGAGTTTTAACTTCTTCCCTGGGAGGCCTAACAGTTAGGAAAACTTTGGAAAACCAGCCTGCCGAAAATTGGAGTTAGTGTCGTTCATTAGGGTTGCTCAGTTTGAGTTATCCTGCTGGAGGATGTAGCCTCTTTTCATTTCCTCGTGCCCCTAGCTTCCTTGAACTGTAAAATGGGCAGAAGCTCTGGACGTATGCACGAGGGAAGGGGAGAAGACTTTGCGGCGATTTAAGGAACAGCGACCCTACGGCCTATCTACTAAGGCCAGGACCGCCTGCCTCTCTGGTTTGAACACAGAATCGACTTGCTGGTGGAGAAGGCTGAATTCTGGGGATGAGGCAGCTGGGGTCCTGGGAGGAGCCCGACAAAACTGGGCAAAGCGCCTAGATTTACTACTGATTGCAACAGAAGAAAGAGAACTGAAAGTATAGCACCCTGGTCAGTGACTCACCGAAGATGGCAGTATGATATGTACTCAACTAGACGAGCATTGTGATTTTATGTCTATATAGGTTCGTAGCTGCCGTCTGCCGGCACAATGATGATGCGACCACCCCCCTCACTAAAACATTTTTGAAACATGCGCAATAATTTCAATGCTTAATAGCTGGTAAAGAATATGATTTGATGGAAAGAAAATGTAAGAAGGACGTGCCAAGAGCAGAAGCTACACTGGCAGCCCAAGACAAGACTTAGATATACAGTTATGGACAGCAGCTGTAGTAAGCAGTAACATATATAGGCCAGCCAGCAGTAAGCATGTTATACGCGCACGCCTGCTACGAGCAAGCCATAGCAGTTGTATGGCAAGCATAGCCAAATGAATCCCCCCCATAGGACCAGTTTATCGGACAGCCAGCGAGTCAGCAGTTATGGCCTACAAGCAGTAGCAGTATGTTGCCTAGCCTAGCTAGTAGCAGTTTATGCACAGCAGCACCCCCAGTAAGAGATAATATCGCGCCCATTATAAGCAGCTAAGTATAACCAGTGATGAGTAAGCCAGTATGTCTGGCCCAGCAGCTAGAGCAGTTAGTGAGGCCCCTAGCCTAGCAGCCAGTAGCCAGTATATAGGCAGCCCAGCCAGCAGCAGTTATGGCCCACCCAGTCTTACGTGTCCCAGCAGTTATGCGCATGCAGCCAGTAGCCAGGGGAGAGGGTGGGGGGAAGTTATGGCAGCCCCGGCTCAGCAAGTAAGCACGTTATCAATATAGGCCAGCTAGCCAGCTAGCGCAGTTATGGCAGACAGCAGCAGCAGTTATCTGCCCCAGCAGCAGTTAGCAGATATTATCGCAGCTTAGCAGCAGCAGTTTAATGACAGCAGCAGCCCCTAGCCAGCTAGTTAATGCAGACAGCTAGCTAAGCCAGCAAAGTTTATGCGCCATGCAGCGCTAGAAAAGTAGACCAGTTATCGGCTAAGACAGCGCTAGCTAGAGTATAGACAGCAGCCGAGAAGCCACCAGTTCACATAAAAAGCCAGCTAGTAATATGGCAGCTCAGCAGAAGTAGACCCAGTTTGATGCCATGCCAGCAGCTAAAGACAGCAGTTTGGCAAAGCCAGCAGCATAGCAGTCTATGACGCAGCCCCTAGCTAGCTAGTTTTTGGCAGCAAAGCCAGATATCAGTTGTATAGGCATGTACCCCAGCCCAGCACCGACAGTTAGCAGTTCATCGCCCAGCCCCAGGTAGTAGCAGTTAATGGCAGCAGCATGCCAGGCAGTTATAGCCCAGCCAGCACCATGTGAGCTAGCAGTTCATGGGCAGCAGCAGAAGTAACAGCAGTTTTTAAAGCGCCGACAGCCAGCAGTAGCAGACTAGGCCTAGCCAAGCCAGCAGCAGCAGTTATACGGCAGCTAGCAGTAGCCAGCTATGGCCCCAGCAGCAGCCTTAGCAGTATGTGGCAATGAAAAAACAGCAGTAGCAGTTATGGTCCAGACCCCAGACAGTAGAACAGTACTATGGCAGCTAGCCAGGTTAGTAGCAGTTATGGCAAGCAGCCAGATAGCAGTTTGGAATAGCCCCCAGGCCTCAGAAACCCTAAGTATAGCAGCTTCTTATGGCAGCCCAAGACTAAAGCCCCTAGCAGTAATCTATAGGCAGCCAGCCCAAAGCTGCTAGACAGTATATCAGGCAAGCAGCCTTAGTGAGCAGTGCTGCTCCATGGCAGCAGCAGAGACAGCAGTAGCAGTTATGCGCAGCAGCAGTCAGCAGTATATCAGGCAGCCAGCATTTTAAAGCAGCCTGTATATAGGCAGACCTAGCAGTAGCATGTTTATGCCAGCAGCTCAGTAGAGTATCACTGCGACTAGCAGCATGTCAGCAGTTAAATGCCAGCGAGCAGTAGCAGTGTAGTGCCCAGCCAGCGGCAGTAGCAGTTATGGATCCAGCCAGCAGATAGCAGGTGAGTAAGGAAGCAGCTAGCTAAGACATGCTCAGCAGTTATGTGCATAAGCCAGCAGATTTGAAGTTGTTAGCAGCAGCGAAGCCAGCAGTTTATGGCTCAGATCTTCTTCTTCTTCTTCTTCTTCTTCTTCTTCTTCTTCTTCTTCTTCTTCTTCTTCTTCTCCTGCTCCTTCTCCTTCTTCTTCTCCTTTTTTCCTCTATTTTGTAGACCATGATTATTGTTTTCTTTTCTGAATTTGTTGTGTGAGTATTTTGATTCTCACCAATTTGAGTAAACACTTCTGAGTTTGAATGCAAGAAATAATGTCTTCTATATGGTTAATTTTCCTTGTGTGCAGTGAGTGCTGTTGAGCTGTGTACTAAAAGGGAGTTAGGTGTGCACCTAACTGTCCACTGGGAATGTACTGTGTGCTATGGAGAGGGCCAGAATGTACCAGGAATGTGTTATTGAGATATTACCTGAGGATGCATGACATGTTTCCATGTGAGTGCCACATGATTGTTTGCAAAAATGTGTGATGTTTACCATTGAAAACTCCACATAGCCCTGTGCAAAGGGTGTGTTGTGGGTCTTAGGGAGAGAATTGCTTGGCTTTTGGGCATAGGATGCAGTATTACATGCATTGCTGACCCTGCCTGAGACCTGTGCATTGAGAGTGGGGTGGTGTACTGCAGGGCCACCTGTCCAGTGCTCGGAGCATGAGTGAGATTGCTGCGGACCTGTCTCGGAGCACCACTTCACTGCCTGGATCACTTGGGTCAGACCTTAGTCGCAGCACCAGCTCCCAGAGCCTGCCCAGCCTCTGCGCCTCAAGATTTGACTGTGAGTGGCCCTGAGTCTATGCACACTTGTCTCCTCTCGTTTCTTGGGATCTCGATGGTTTATTGGAGAGTCATTCCTCTGTGTCTCTTGGTTGGAACTTTAGTTTTCTCTCATTGGTATGTTGACTTTGTATGATACTCTCACCACACTTGTATTGAAATTATGATTGGTGACCATTGTGGTGGTTATTAAATAGCCTTTCTGAACCCTGAAAATTGGTCTCATATTGGCTTGTAGGAATGTAAGCTGTTGTAATATTGTGCATAGTCTTTGAAAAAACGGGGGAAGATATGAAGAAAAATTATGATTTTAAGTAGGAGCCTCCTGTATGTACTTTGAAGACGTATGTACTTTGAAGACAAACAGAAGACCATTATCATTATGATTGTGTGTATGAAATTACAGTGGCGTTCTGTGTGTCTTGGACCATGTATTTCTCTCTCTCTCTCTCTCTCTCTCTCTCTCTCTCTCTCTCTCTCTCTCTCTCTCTCTCTCTCTCTCTCTCTCTCTCTCTCTCTCTCTCTCTCCCTCCCTCCCTCCCTCCCTCCCTCCCCTCCCTCCCCTAAAACATGTGAAACTTGATTCATGCACAAGCTTCACAGACTATTTTTGTCAGGATGTCCTGCCTTTATAGATGCACGTTATTGCTGATGCCAGATTTGCATACTTGAGTGTTTTGAATAAGCATTATCTCAAAAGAAATGTGTTGTCTGAGGCAGCAATGTTGAGCCAGAGTCATCATGGGTTCATCTGAATCTTTTTCTGGCTCTGATGTGTTTTCCAACCAATGCTTCCTTGATTCCAATATTCCTGCCTGGATGATTTCTATGGGTGTATACCTCAAGATGTTTTCCTAATTGATTGCTCCAAGTGGGCAATGGAGATGTAACTGCCTTCGTGGCAGAGACATCTGTTCCTCATTTGTCCCCTAGCCCCAGGGTAATGGTTTGTGGAGCTCTGATAGCTCTCCATACCTGTGCTGTGTGTGAAAATACAAGGCCCAGCCTGCTGGATCAATAAACAAGGGAGTTGCCCTGTGGAGGCTATCGTGGGCTGTCCCCTTCCCGCCCTCACAGGGTAATTATGCTCTTGCAGACCATCTGAGCTCAGGCATGGAGATGGAAAGCTAGCTGATAGGCTGTACTGCTCCAAGAGTTGCTCTGCAAACTGGAGGGGAAATGTAGGGATATAGGATGAGCTGTAAGTTTCATGGAATGGTACTATAGATCTCCCTGAAAGTTTGAAGGATAGCAGAATGGCTTTCTGTTAATTTTTGCAATGTAGAACTGTATTTGACGATGGATCGGTGCTTTTGCTGTTCATGGATTGGCATATAAATAGCTCTCCATACTTACCTATTAGGTGTTTTTGCAGCCTGCTGTTGGGTTAAACGTATTCTCACAAGAAAATAGTTGTCACTTTCTAGAGGGAGAGGGAGGGAGGGAGAGAGAGAGAGAGAGAGAGAGAGAGAGAGAGAGAGAGAGAGAGAGAGAGAGAGAGAGAGAGAGAGAGAGAGAGAGAGAGAGAGAAAGGGAGGGAGGGAGGGAGGGAGGGAGGGAGGGAGGGAGGGAGGGAGAGAGAGAGAGAGAGAGAGAGAGAGAGAGAGAGAGAGAGAGAGAGAGATGTGCTTTCCATGTTGCACAGGGACACGCCCTTCAAATGTCAGGGTTTTTGCAGTGGGGAGTGAGTTGGGTGTTGATGGATGCTCAAATGCTTTGCTGCAGCAGAGCATTACAATAACATAGGATCAGTTTCTCTTAAATCCTGTGGCTGATGCTGAGCAAGGCATGTGGAAAGGATGCGGGCAAAACTCTGTGAGGGAAGAAGACGGGGTTCTTCCCGTTGTATTTAATAAAGGCCTAAATGGTGGTTAGAAATCCCGGCACTGCAATCATCATCAGATGGGAAATTCAACCACACTTGAAACGGACTGATAAGAGCCAGGAAGTGCAGCTGTTAGAGATGATACTCCCTAGCAGACTGGTCTATAATATGTGCCAAAGATTCGTTTTCTTTTTGCCATGTTTTCTGCTTTTGATGTATGAATTCGAAAGAAAACTCCATTTGCACATATTTGCTAATCTTGCAGTTTGTTGTTAACTATGAGAGGGAAACGAAGTTAGTTGCAACAAGAAGCATTTATTCAACTCTGTGTGCACGGTTTTGCTGTTTGGTGTGTGTGTGTGTGTGTGTGTGTGTGTGTGTGTGTCCGCATTTGTGTGTGTGTGTGTGTGTGTGTGTGTGTCCGTCCACATTTGTGCGTGTGTGTGTGTTTGTGTGTGCATGTGTATGTGTGTGTGTGTGTGTGTGTGTGTGTTTGAACACGTGTGGGCACACACAGGTGTACATGCACAAGTGTTGGCACATGTGCACATTAATTAACATGATTACAGAACTGAGAAGTTGCAGTGTCTAGTTCTTGTTCTTATTTGCAAGGAGGCTTGTGCAGGCCTTGCAAGTTAAAAGCCTTTACAAGAATGTCAATACAAAAACCATTTTGTCTTGTGGGACACATCTGGAACCCATTAATCAGACAGGGCCTGAATTTCCTCCATCCGTGCAGATAGCAAAGACATATGTCATGTTAGATGCCGAGAGACTCATCTTCTTGACTTTACGCTTGCGTCCCTGGGCAGATCTGTTCATCAGGTGAAAAGGTTCTAGGGTTGCTGAGAGAAGCAGAGTGATGTAGGTTTACATGCAAGGGAGCTGGCCTGTATGGCTCTTCCTGTTGTGGCTGTGATTCACACTTGAAAGACCCGCCTTGCGTTACAAGCCAGGGCTGCGGATGTTGCTATGTGGAAACCTTGGGCGAACGATGCACATGAGAACACCGCAGCTGTCTGTAGATGTGTTGAGTGAGGGAAGCTTGCCAGCAGTTGTGTCTTCGCTCAGAACCCTGCATTCAAGTTACTCACGGCAGTGGCGAGCTGTACTCCGAGTCAGTCAGATTTGCACTGAGCCGCATCTTCCAGTATACACGTGGGAAGTTTGAGTGTTACTACTTTGAAAGGGGCCTGCTGTCATCCTTGTGTTTTTCCTGATGCGGAGGGATGCAGTAATTATGCGTTTCTCAGGGAAGCGTATGTCTGTTACCTCACTGGTAGATGACCATCCGTACAGCCTACAGTGAGTGCAGGCCAGGAAGTGTTCCAGGGCTCATTGAAGTGCCCACCATGCTGTGATGATCAGTGGAGAGAGGCATTCAGCGTATCTTGTCTTGGAGTAGTGATACTGACGGAGAGCCGACTTTCAAACGACACCATGACGTTTTTCATAGCCCGCCTGGCCAAGTCATCGGCCATCATCAACTTCAAACTGCTTGGTGGGTAGACTTTTACTGACTTGAATGCAGAATTTCATAAGAAAATATGGGCGATTCCCAGCCTCGACCCCCAGCTTTTGCACAAAAAGTTTCTTTTTCCCCCCTTAAATACGTACATTCATATCTTAGCTTTTGCAGAACTGCTAAAACGCTAACTGTTGGGGTCTTGGGAAGGATATTTTCCTGAAAGGGTTAATGGTATTCTGTGAGTTTGGATAATGTGTGCACCACTGGTAATCCATACCCCTGCTGCACTGGCTATGATAGGAGATTGGAAGGTCCAGCCTCTTTGAATAATTGCTCCTGAAACGTTATTGATCTCACCCTGCCACACAAACCTAAATAGAGTCCTGTCTTCAGACGGGAAGATGAGCCACCCAGATTTCTGTTGAAGGCCAGGCTGGAGTTGGAAATGACGGTCAAATGGACGGACAGGGTCAGTCTGCCCTCTTACATGCACCAGAGAAGAATAGGGCGGGGCAGATCGATGTTTTCCAGACACCCTCATTTTCTTCAAGCATCCGACAACATTTATCTTGTGTTCATCAGAGGTGATTGAGAAATACAGACCTGCCTTGTCACGTGGAAGAGGACGGCGGAGTAAGAACTCTAGAACAACCCCCTGCAGTCTGCAGCGGGGTTTTTATTGCTGGGGGTTTGGGGTGGGAATGAAGTTTAGCTGGCATCGCAGGTTAGTCATTTCTGATTGCAAACGAAACACGCATATGCTTTTTCACATTCTGAAGCGAACCTTTGTCAGTGTTGCTAAGTTTTTAAAAATAAATTACTTAGAGCATCGATGCAGCAGACATTGCACACATTTATGGACAGTGTTTCACATAATCAGTGGTGGCGTTTGATAAATTGGAGAGACAAGAAACCGGGGTGTTTGTGGAATGACCAGATGCAGATGCGATAGCGCATGGTGCAGGGCTGGCTAGGGCCTGGCGCTGGCTGGTTTTGGATCGATTGACTGCGCTGTGCAAGCAAGTGCAGCTTTGACTCGTGCAATGCAGGCCACGCATCCCTAGGGGTGTGAGGGTCAGATCTTCTGGGCGGGTTTGCTGCATAACTGATTTAGTGTGGAGGGGGTGGGGTGGGGTGGGGCTGGGATATGGCTGGGTGGAGGAGAGATGGGAATCTTAGCAACTGCAAACTAATGAACTTGTCTTTTATAGCAAATGCGATTCTGAATCTCATCACATTCTCTGGTTGTAGCAGTCTTACTGTCATACACAACTCCATGCTGTAACCGCTATGGTTGACACCTTCACCGTCTATCATCGATGAGTGTGTTAATGCCTCCCTATTTCGTTTCCACTTGGCTTTCTTGGGAGGGACAGCCCACCTGCCGTGGAGCTGTGTGCTCTCATCCGTATCCATACAATGATTATCTGGACTCTGTCTTGCGGGCAGAGGCATGCTTAAGCAGCATTCAACATGACAGAATGGTGATGGATTCTCTCTCGCCCAGACAACCTGGGCCAGGCAGGCAATGAAGCAGGGCAGTAGGGGAAGGCGTCGTATTGATTTTCATCTCTTCACTTCACCACCGGACTCCCTCTGCCTCTCTCCAGGCAGGCAGGCGGAGAGAGCCTGCATGTAGAGTGAGGGGCTTGTCTGACATGCCGCTATCACCTTTTGTGGGCAGCAAACGGCTTGGTCCTTTTTGCTGTCCAGCATGTGCCAGTGTCATCAGGCTCCAGTGTTTCCACATGTTGACATATTTGACCGTGGCTGTACCATGTAGGGTCAATGCGGACAACTCCAGGCCTTCAGCCACCGGACCACAGGATGTGTACAGCAGGCCTGCCACACGCTGTGCTGCTAATATACTGCTGGGTGCTATCTAATTGATGAAGGCAGCATGCAGATGTATGTGCCGGAGGTTCATCTCTTGTTTTGATCCCGATGCTGGCCTGCATTTTTCACTTGAGTACTTTAGCCAGGTTCACCGTGTCCCATGGCCTGTGACCCACTGCAACCAGAGCGACCAGATGAACTAGGATCAGTCAACCGGGCATGTAGAGGCAGTGTAGGGACAACTCTGGGTATCGGTGGTTCTCAGTGGAAGCTGCCTTGGCAGATATCAGAATTTGTGTTCCCCAAAAATTTGATGTCTTTTTCCATTAGAAAGAGACGTCATGGTTTGCTGCTACCACATATATGCAGAAACGGACCAAAGGCTATTTGTTATGTGATTTTTGAACAGGGATACTTTCTCTTGTGAATCTGGAATGTGGTTTTTCTATAAATCTGTGATAAGGTAAAAAACTTGTTATCCTGGAAGTCAGGGTTTTGAGAAAATATTGTTTGTTCTGAGCACCTCATAACTTTGCATATCACCCCTGACTGCTTCAGCTGGAATAATAGTGAATGAGAGGACTTGGCAGGGACCCCATAGGTAGGCATCCTAATGAGGAACTCAGTTCCCCAGTTGAAGTGAGCAGACTCATGCACTGGTGATGGAAGAAGTGGACTTTGGAATGGTAGATGCCTGTTGTACCACACCAGTATGATTTAGGCTCAGACTTCCATCTCTGCAAACAAATTTGCCCTCAGAATCTTGGATAAAGTTTGCCTGAAAAGAGCAACTGTTTTTCCCCTGAATGGAAAAGGCCTCTGTTAATTATTCATGTCATTCATTTTTACTTGAAAGGGCTGCACTGTGAGCATCTGCCTCCACAGCACCATTTGTGCATTTACCAAGGCCTGCCTGGAAGCTGCATTTTGTGCCGCTCTGAAAGTGAACAAGAGAAAACAAACGAGATTATCAATGACAAGTGGATTTACTCTGCCCTGGTCTGATGGGAAGCAACCCTTGAAGTCATCAGGTTTTTTTTCTTTTGTGACCTTTCCTCTGTGTCAGTACAGAACCAGGAATGCTTCCAACCTTCTGGCAGAGAGGGCTGGGGGATATCTCTTCATGAGGAGAGCTGTTTCATGATAGGCCACTGTCCCCTGCCAGGAATTCCATCTGCATATGGCCAGCTCACAGTGGAGACAGAGGCTGCTCTCTGGCATGAATAATTCCAGTGACAAGGAAGGCAGCATTCATAAATGTCATGATCATAGCATAGGACTGGTGTGCCACCTCAGTCTAGCCTGCTCACTGGAGAGACACAGGGCATTTTCCCCAGGCCTGGGAGTTGCAAGTGTGTTTGGGGTGTGTCAGCCAGCATGCAGCCACCCATGTCCCTGCCTGACTCACTGAGGGTGGGTCAGCCTGACTCAGGTATTCCCCAGAGAGCTGTCCCTGGAAGAGAGGGACTGAGCCACTCTGGGCTCTGGAGACTCACAACAGCAGCTGTGTCTGTGTGTGTGTGTGTGTGTGGATTCTGTTGACTGGGGAAATCCCCACTCTTGTATTATGTTGGTGATGGTTCAGTAATGCTCCAACTGTTACATTGTACATAGTCAGGACAACCTTCCTGCCAACAAATCTTAATTTCTGTACTGTAGTAGGTTGTGTAGGTTGATAGAAATTTCTTGGCAATGTTGTAATGTTTTGTGCAATGTGCCATACTGAAAGACTCATAATAATAAGATGTTCTTGAAACTTAGTTCATGACCTAACACATAAATGCAATGGATACTCTGTGATACACTGATTGAAATGGGATTAACTTCTTACAAAGGTAACCACCGCAGTCAGGTCAATGGGAAAGCTACATGATCAATCTGAATTCTAGAAAAAGGACTCGCTCATGGCACCCTGGGTCTGTGACCACCCAGAAAACTGAAGTGAGGAACATGCAGTGAACTGGGACAGTCATGCTGATGCAGAGAGAAAAGACTGAAATGGTTGTGTGAAGTAGGTCACATTGGAACTTTAGGGTCAGGCTCTACTGGAGATGACAGCCATGAGAGCCGGTTGCTCCAGGCAGGGAAGGCCTGCCATACCGGCATGGAAGAGGACAGGTAAAGCCTTCCTAGTCACTGTGTATACTTACATTATATATGTAGTGGCAGTGCTGCTGCTGAGTTTAACCCTTTTTGACTCACATGCGAAGCAAAAGTGAGTCTATGTACTGAGCCGTGTCGTCCGTCCGTCCGGGCGTCCGTCCGTCCGTCCGGGCGGGCGTCCGGGCGTCCGTCCGTAAAAAACTTAAACGTTGGATTTTTCTCGGAGACTATTAAGTCTATCAACACCAAATGTGGCATGATGGTGTATGATGACAAGGCCTCAAAAAACATACATAGTGACTTGACCTTGCTTCAAGGTCAAGGTCACAGGAGCCATAAATGTGGTCTCAAAAACAGTCATTTTTCACATTTTCCCAATTTTCTCCCACGTTATTGAGAATGGCGACCTCAGCTACAAGTGGTATATAGGTCAAAGCAAGCCCTATCTATTGATACCAGTTTGGTTGACCTTGCTTCAAGGTCAAGGTCACAGGAGCTCTTCAAAGTTGGATTGTATACATATTTTGAAGTGACCTTGACCCTGAACTATGGCAGATAACTGTTTCAAACTTAATAATTATGTGGGGCACATGTTATACTTTCATCATGAGACACATTTGGTCACATATCATCAAGGTCAAGGTCACTGACCCTTATGAAATGTGACCAAAATGTGGTAGTGAACCACTAAAAGTGACTATATCTCATGGTAGAAAGTGCCAATAAGCACCATTGTGCTTCCTATGTCTTGAATTGACAGCTTTGTGTTGCATGACCTTGGATGACCTTGACCTTGGGTCAAGGTCACGTATTTTGGTAGGAAAAATGTGTAGAGCATTTCTTTGTGTATGATGTCATTGGTAGGTTTAGTTGTTTGACCTTGACCTTGAAGGTCACCTGAAGGTCAAGGTCATATAAAGGTCAAGGTCAAGCATGTGAGTCGTATGGGCTTTGCCCTTCTTGTCTGACTGACGTTGCCAACTGAAAACAGCAGGTCCTGTCAGTGGTTGCCAACTCAAGAATGCAAAAACTTGAGTGGCTTTAGAAAAATGTCAGTAACTCTCTTGTTTGAACCTCAGTCATCATGAAACTTTATGATACAACAGATAGGTGATTATTGCTTCCATCTATGGTGTTAATGTGTTTGTGCTGGTGGGTGCTCAGCCTAAATAAGAATACTTGTTACCCACCAGAAAAAGGGTTATTAAAACTATCAGTTCCGTGCAGTCATTCAGCTGAAAGTATGCTGCATATTTAGTCATTTGATGAAATAGCATGACAAGATATTCCATGCTTGTTAATGTTACCTACTATGTCAGTCAGCATGAACATCACAGAGATGCTGAATATTGTAAGAGTGTATGCTTCTTGTCGTTGAACTGAACAGCAAATGCAGAGAAGCACAGTTAGCTTGATGAAGGCTGCATGCAATTGGTTGTCTTTGCAGTGGACATCATTGCATGCAATTGGTTGTCTTTGCAGTGAACATCATTGCATGCAAATGGTTGTCTTTCTAGTGAACATCATTGCGTGCAAATGGTTGTCTTTGCAGTGAACATCATTGTGTGCAAATGGTTGTCTTTGCAGTGGACATCATTGCGTGCAATTGGTTGTCTCAGCTTGCAGTGAACATCGTTGCATGTAATTGGTTGTCTTTGCAGTGAACATCATGGCGAGCAAATGGTTGTCTTTGCAGTGAACATCATTGCATGCAAATGGTTGTCTTTGCAGTGAACATCATTGCGTGCAAATGGTTGTCTTTGCAGTGAACATCATTGCGTGCAAATGGTTGTCTTTGCAGTGAACATCATTGCGTGCAAATGGTTGTCTTTGCAGTGCACATCATTGCGTGCAAATGGTTGTCTTTCTAGTGAACATCATTGCGTGCAAATGGTTGTCTTTGCAGTGAACATCATTGTGTGCAAATGGTTGTCTTTGCAGTGAACATCATCGCGTGCAAATGGTTGTCTTTGCAGTGCACATTGACAGCTCAGAGACACAGAAGGCCCAGCGCGAGATGTACCAGGCACTGAAGGCTCGCAAGGAGGCGATGGAGGATGCGCTGCGTCGCAAGACAGAGGAGCTAAAGCGCCTCTGCTTCCAGGAGGGGGTGAGTGTTTCTAGTGCAACTGAACCTCTCTTCCAGGAGGGGGTGAGTGTTTCTAGTGCAACTGAACCTCTCTTCCAGGAGGGGGTGAGTGTTTCTAGTGCAACTGAACCTCTCTTCCTGGAGGGGGTGAGTGTTTCTAGTGCAACTGAACCTCTCTTCCTGGAGGGGGTGAGTGTTTCTAGTGCAACTGAACCTCTCTTCCTGGAGGGGGTGAGTGTTTCTAGTGCAACTGAACCTCTCTTCCTGGAGAGGGTGAACATTTCAAGTGCAACTGAACCTCTCTTCCAGGGAAAGAAAATGGTGTGAAGTGGGTGAAAATGAAATGATGCTTGTATCAGTGGAGTTTTTCCCCTACAAGTCATGCTTTCATGGTGGTGTGCATGTGTCCTTCTGGTCGTTTGTACGAGAAGAAAGCAAGGAATGCATGTGCTTGCAGTATATGTGACATTATGACCTTTTTATTTTTTTTTTTAAAGAAAAACAAAGTCTCAGACTGATATGTAGATATGAATCAAATATGAATACATATTTTTGTACATTAAAAAAAAATTCAGTCAAAAGTTCCACAGCTACACTTCTGTGGGACTTAACAGACTAAATGAAATTTATTCCCTGTAGAGTTTTCCCCACACTTTTTACCCCACCATACAGTATTCCTGCTAGTGCCTGTGAAAGGGGGGGTGTGTCTGCAAGATGAAAAATTGTAATATGGATTAATGAATTACTGGAATGTTAACTCAAATTATTTGTTGCACTCAGAACCCTTTAGAAATGCTGCAGTAGTCAAAACGACGTGTTGCCATCAGTGCTGTGTTTGACTGGTGCTGCTTGTCTCTGCAGGAGATCCTGGGAGAGCTGCCTCCAGAGACGCCCCTGGCTCCAGGGGAACAGCCCCCGGTCTTCCGCCGTAGAGTGGGCACCACCTTCTCCCTCTCTGTCAAGGCCGTCCAGGACAATGAGGAGGTGGGTAGATGTGACTTATCAGAATCAGCTGTGAATGTATCTTTCATTGTTGTGACCAGTGTAAGTGATCATGTCCTGGAAGTGTGTTGGCCCAGGTAATTTGTCTTCAAAGTCGACTTTTGTTGTTTGAAAGCCTGGCCTGTATGTGCTTTAACTGAAAGGATCCACAAATATGAGTAGAGATAACCTCAGAAGAGGAAGGCTATAAAGTAATGTCTGATTCTAGTAGTACCATCAGAGTTGTCTTCAAATAAATTATGTACTTATGAGCTGGAAACAGCTTTGAGGAGTTGAGGGTGGTGACTGGTTGGCACCAACTTCAGTACCTGGAAGCTGAACTCATTTCAGCTGTGTCCGTGACTTTGGTGGTTGTTTGTGGGTTGAGTGTTTAATGAGGTAGTCTGTCCCTCCCAACCACTGATCTATCCAAATAAGTTCAAGAACCATGCATTCAACCCTGGACTGTGTGTTGATCAGTGGCAAAAAAAATAAATAATGTAGTTTGTGATCATTGTGATGGCTTGTACTTTGTTTGATCTCTCTTGCAATGCGTTGTTGACATTCCAAGATTTTCAACAAGAAATTCCACCTCCTGTGGGTTGGGGGGAGAACAGACTCCCCACATCTATAGACGGGATTTGTGGAAGGTCAACATCTAGTGTAAATAGGAGGCTTCACTTGATCATGCTCTAACCAGCTCTTTTGATTTGTGTGATCAATGGCACTACATAGCCTGCAAAGGCTGATCCATCGTACAACTTCATCTCATGAAAGAAAATTCAGCAGAGTTCTGGGAGTAACAGGGTTAACTGCATCCCAGCCTAATCAGCTTGAGAGGCTGCTGATGCTGGATTAAACTTCTTTGACAGCACTTTTTATCTATTTTCTTCAGGACCAGTTGTCCAAGTTGGAGCTGGAGTTTGACCTCCAGTCCAAGATCACCAGTGCTGCCCAGCGCCTGGCCCAGGACAAGTCAGTCCCCAAGAGCCTGCGCAAGCAGCGCCGCCAGTCCTACAACAAGGCCATTGCCAAGGTGAGGCTTTTTGTTGTTGCTTAGCAACACCATGTTTGTCTGTGTGTGAGAGTGTGCACATGTGCAAGCATATATGCTCGCACACAAATGTAGCCTTTGACAAGAAAATCACCCAAAGCTCCATTTTTGACTCACATGCGAAGCAAAAGTGGGTCTATGTACTCACCCTTTTCGTCCGTCCGGGCGTCCGGGCGTCAGAAAACTTTAACGTTGGATTTTTCTCGGAGACTATTAAGTTTATCAATACCAAATGTGGCATGATGGTGTATGATGACAAGGCCTCAAAAAACATACATAGTGACTTAACCTTGCTTCAAGGTCAAGGTCGCAGGGGCCATAAATGTTGTCTAAAAAACAGTCATTTTTCACATTTTCTCAATTTTCTCTGAAGTTTTTGAGATTGGATACCTGACCTATATATGGTATATAGGGCAAAGTAATCCCTATCTTTTAATACCAGTTTGGTTGACGTTGCTTCAAGGTCAAGGTCACAGGAGCTCTTCAAAGTTGGATTGTATACATATTTTGAAGTGACCCTGACCCTGAACTATGGAAGATAACTGTTTCAAACTTAATAATTATGTGGGGCACATGTTATACTTTCATCATGAGACACATTTGGTCACATATCATCAAGGTCAAGGTCACTTTGACCCTTATAAAATGTGACCAAAATGGGGTAGTGAACCACTAAAAGTGACCATATCTCATGGTAGAAAGTGCCAATAATCACCATTGTGCTTCCTATGTCTTGAATTAACAGCTTTGTGTTGCATGACCTTGGATAACCTTGACCTTGGGTCAAGGTCACATGTATTTTGGTAGGAAAAATGTGTAAAGCATTTCTTAGTGTATGATGTCATTGGTAGGTTTAGTTGTTTGACCTTGAAGGTCACCTGAAGGTCAAGGTCATATAAAGGTCAAGGTCAAGCGTGTGTTGTATGGGCTTTGCCCTTGTTTATGTTTTGAGATATGTAGGTTTGAAATTTTCTTATTTTTCTGATTGCATCAGTTCAAGAATGAATGTTGAAAGGGGGATGAAAATGAAAAGGGAAAGAATGGTATGACCATTAGCAATAGGGCAAAGTCTTGGCAGCCAATCGATAAAAGTGACCTTGTGAGTTTTTGCACTATTCTCGGTTCGTTCACTAAAATGATGTATTTCATTCAGGGTTGTTTTTTTCTGGCTTAGGGTCAAAGATATTGCCAATTGTATTAAAATACACCAAAGTTCTGCAAGGGTTGTATCAAGTTTTTGCCATGTGCATGTTAATTTACTGAATGCAATAATCTAACATGTACCTTGAGCCTATTAACACTTTAAAAACTCAATAATATTTTTCATCAGAGTGTGTCACAAACATTAACAGTATTAGGAATGCATATGTGGAAATATGTCATAAGCTCCAGTTTGACCCCCACAGCTTATTTCGGCTTGTAGCAGTGCTTCACCCTGTGCAAGACAAGACTGGTTTTATTTTGGGATGCAACAATCATATAGAAGGCTACAAGAGTTACCTCCCTTGTCTTGAAACCCTCGCTAGGGAGCTATGGAGCCTGCATCGCCACATTTCTAGCATTCTTTTTGTAAACACCGAGATTTTATGACTGTCTCTGGCATAGAGCATGACTTTGTCCTATGTTGATGAACCATATGATGGCTATGAAAAATCTCAAACCATTTGCCATTTAATTTTGAAACCTCGGGAAGCTCAGTGAAAAAGCAGTCTCCCATTGGTATAAGTCTCTGGACAACTGGAGTTCTCCCACTCCATTCCTGCTATGACATCATCATCCTACCATATTTTGTTCCGTTCTGTGCAACTGCCCCACTTGCCTTGCAGCTGAAGGAGACAGAGAAGAAGTTGGTGGACCTGCGGCGGCAGTCCGGTCTGCTGGTCATCCCTGAGGGTTCAGACCCTGCCTCACCCAGTAGCCTGCATCCCCCGCCGCCTTCATATGAGGGTAGGTACCCCCCCAAGCTGCCCCACTCTCAAAGCGACGATGTGCTCTACACGCGCACACTGCCTTCCCGTGGCAAGAAGGACAAAGCTCGGCTGCGGCTTTCCAACCTGTTTAGAGCACCCTCAGAGGGCTCGGCCTCAGCCTGGGGTGGCTCGGAGCGGTCCCTGGCCTCGTCCACCTCCAGTCTCACACCACCCCATGAGGGGGAGGACGGAGGGAACTTGGATGGCTCCTTTGAAGGAGAGAGGCGGACAACATGGCACCGCGGACTCTTTGACTCTAAGATGCATGTCTATGCTGTGCAGGGTCCCCAGAGGTCCATGTTTGAGGAGGTGCTTGATGATGAGGAGGATGAGGAGGAGATGGGGTTTTTCTCCTACCGTGAGGACTCGAGGCCACTCGCAGCCATCCAGGAATCCCACTACTGATGTGCTGGCTGCTCTCCTGTGGAAGGAATGAGTGATTGTTTCACACTCCGGGACCTGTTTCCCTCTTGTGATCAGGAGAGTTACAGCTGTGGAGAGAGAAGCCTTGGTTTCTGGAATGGTGGTTGCATACCTTTGATCCAGAATGATCTTTTCTCTACAAGTTTTTCTGTTTTGACATCTGATCTCAACTATGCATTCCTCCTGGACAGTCTCAGGGAAGATTTCTCGATGACAACAAATATGCCTGCAGTGACAAGGAAGTATTATCTGTGGAACCTCATTTTGCAGAGGTTACTTCAATATTATCGACCTCATCCAGGGTTTTGTATGAGCAGAGAGATGCATGTGCAATCTGTCTCGATGGAGTTTAAAGATAATATAGTATCCAGTGTAAGTATCCAGTGCAGACATAGAGCCTGAGCAAGGATTAGCTCTGTGAAGAATGCCCACAGAGACTGACGAAGGGTTAGATATATTTTAGTCGGGTGTTGCATGGCTTGGGGTTATGTGAGCTGGTGTCTAGCTGTTTGTGCAATCCTGCTTGTGTAGTGCTTCGGTGGATTGCTTTGTGTAGTGTCTGTCCCGCCTTTCTTGCTGTGGCCAATAGACTTAGTGTCTGTGCGGAGAGTCCCACTGCAGTGCAGTATCCCCGTGTTGATCTGGATGTCTAACCCTTGCATGTGCCTGGTAGTGGGAATGCTCGAGTGTTTTTCGGTGTTAACACACAATATGATTATGTCTGCTACTGACAGTTTTGCCTGCCCTGTGATATTCACCCAGTCTTACAAAGAAAGGTGCCATTATACCTTTATTTCAGAGATGGACTGTTTGCAGCTTTTTTTTTGTAACGTTGTTGAGAGGCATTTAATACCTGAATCTCTATGCATCAAACTGCCTACTGTCCAGTGTTGATTTTGACATTTCCTTTTATGACAAATGTGATGGATATGTTTTGTTTATGATATATCTGGTAAATAAATGTCTCAATGTGGATCATCTGTACACATTCATGTAAAAAAGTAGAGTGTATAATGAAATAGGTGTTGTCTGTGTCATTTGAGCATTGCCAAATATTTCAAGCTATAACAGTGTTGTTGATGGTAAATTGGAGGCCACATTGACACAATTTCTAGCTGCCTCCTTGAGTTCCCAAGCCATACAAAAAGAAAAAAAAGGAGAAAAGGTTGCTATGCAGTTTCATTTTGTTGAGCACTGTTTGCATTCTTCTGCAATGGCCTTATTCTCTACTCTTGTTTTGAAATTGACCTTTGTGTGACCCTGGTCAGTGACTTAGCCAGCTGTTTTTGCAATAACATTCCCTTGGCCTCATACCTGCAATACTCCAAATAAAACAAGTTAACCACTTGATAACAGCCAGTCTGCATTCTGTTATTTTCCCAGTAAGTGCACTGATTTGTTTCCACATGTTGGCATTGCCAGAATGCATGCATGTTTTGTTTTTTTTTCCTAGTGGGTGGATGGAGAGAGAGAGAGAGAGAGAGAGAGAGAGAGAGAGAGAGAGAGAGAGAGAGAGAGAGAGAGAGAGAGAGAGAGAGAGCATGCACAAGTGTTCAAGTAGATATTCAAGTATATTTTGTTGAGGATGATAATGTGTAATTATTGTGATATATTATCTTTATTTGCTTATTGTGAGATTGTGATTTAGCTTCCTAGATTTGTTGATGAGAGAGAGAGAGAGAGAGAGAGAGAGAGAGAGAGAGAGAGAGAGAGAGAGAGAGAGAGAGAGAGAGAAACATTCTTCAGATGGCTGTCTTGACACTTTTGAGAAGAAGTCTTATGTTTTCTACTGATAATAAACATTCTTTTATTCAATGTTTGAGTAGTTGTTTTGATTTTCCTATTTGTTGAGTTGCATCCTTGTGTATCATTGTTTTTGTGCAGGCTATATTTTTCCCTTCATCATTTGTGGTTCTTTGACATGTGGCATTTGTTTAATCACGTTTCCACTCAGTTTCTCACCACCATTGTCCACTAACTGCATGCTGGGTTGCAGTCACACTAGTCCCTTGTTGATTTACACCCATGGAGTGGTCTGCTATGCTGCATTGCTTGCTTGTTTGTCAGTTGTTGGATTGCAGTAGCCTTGAAGCTTTAGGTAGCATCCCCACCACCTAACATGCTTGCTGTCACTTGCGCTGAAGGTGAAGCCGAAGCCTGTTTTGAAGTCAGCCATTGTATGCATGCAGAGATGAATCGTTTGAGATGAGCCTGATCATGTCGACTTGCATGGCCCTCAAGTCGGCCGTGAATGAAACTGAAAACTGAAAACTGCAAGGCATATTTGTTGCTGTCATGATTTCCTTCTACAGTTTGCAAGAAAGTTGCAGTCGATTCACTGGGATGCAATTTCTCCTCAAACCCAGTGGTTTGAATGGTGACTTTACCTTTGTAAGCCATTCACTTGTTCTGTGTCTCTTCACCTGCGTTTTGCCTGTGATTCTCTTGTGATTATGTGGACAGGAAATGATGCTTGAATGACTAGATTAATTCTTAATAACTGCTCTCATCTGCAATACTACTTAATAACTAATCATTGCGGCCATTTTTTATAGTGATATTACCAGATTTTTTTCATGTGAATGACGTGCTAAGTGACCTTACGGTTTTCTAATACTCTCAACTTCAACGAAACACTTCATTCTGTTTGAGAATTTGTTGACTGACTTGGGCACCCTCAATTTTAGCTCGCACTCTTTCCAACACTTGCCCCTGCTTTTCCTCTTGCTGCTTTGAATACTACAGCTGCTGATGCTCCTAGCATTTCTCATTTCTCATGTCAGCAATTATTCCGACTCTTGCTCTTTCATTGCTACTCTGCACCATATCTGTTCCTAATTGTGTTTCACCGCTCATTCATGAATGTGATGTTAATTCATAATCAATTATGTAAACATTTAATCTCTTCTTCAAGAACTGAACAATGAGATGCATATGATGCAAATGTATGCAGTTTCCTTTATGGCCTGTGCAGCTTTTCCTAGCACTAGTTCTATCATAATGCAAAGGTTCATGATCTAGTTGAAGAAAGAACACAAAGTTTAAAGAGAAGCACTTGAACAGGTGCATAACATTGCACTCTGCATATAGATGTGCATGTACACATTTATGACGTATTTGCATATTGCTGTACAATTGAATCTCTAAGACACAGGTGCTGTTATTTGGAATGCAATCACACTGTGGGAAAACTGACTGGGTTGTCAAGTCATGGGTCAAACTGAAGAGATAGTTTATGGAGTTCATCATTATAAATAAACTGAAGAGATGGATTATGGAGTTCATCATTATAAACAAACTGGAGAGATGATTTATGGAGTTCATTGTAGCAGATTGTTATCTGCAGACTCGTTTCAGCCTTGCGTCCAGAATAAACAACAGGCACTTAGGCTTTCATACGTGTTGTCGGCTTCGATGCAGCCTTTCGTTTATTTCCGATCTCCCTTGGCTTCGAGGCCGTTATACAGTGAACACCTCTCAAACAATTATACATGGACAATTCTATCCAGGTTGTGAGTTATGATCTCTTCACACAAGCAAAGAAACACAAATTCACGGAGTGCAATCTGCTACATTCATCATTATAAATAAACTGGAGAGATGATTTATGGAGTTCATCATTATAAATAAACTGGAGAGATGATTTATGGAGTTCATCGTTATAAATAAACTGGAGAGATGGTTTATGGAGTTCATCATTATAAACGAACTGGAGATATGGTTTATGGAGCATCATTATAAACAAACTGGAGAGATGGTTTATGGAGTTCATCATTATAAACAAACTGGAGAGATGGTTTATGGAGCATCATTATAAATAAACTGGAGAGATGGTTTATGGAGTTCATCATTATAAACAAACTGGAGAGATGGATTATGGAGTTCATCATTATAAATAAACTGGAGAAATGGTTTATGGAGTTCATCATTATAAACAAACTGGAGAGATGGATTATGGAGTTCATCATTATAAATAAACTGGAGAGATGGTTTATGGAGTTCATCATTATAAACAAACTGGAGAGATGGTTTATGGAGTTCATCATTATAAACAAACTGGAGAGATGATTTATCGAGTTCATCATTATAAACAAACTGGAGACATGATTTATGGAGTTCATCATTATAGATAAACTGGAGAGATGGATTATGGAGTTCATCATTATAGATAAACTGGAGAGATGGTTAATTGAGTTCATCATTATAAACAAACTGGAGAGATGGATTATGGAGTTCATCATTATAAATAAACTGGAGAGATGGTTTATGGAGTTCATCATTATAAATAAACTGGAGAGATGGATTATGGAGTTCATCATTATAAATAAACTGGAGAGATGGATTATGGAGTTCATCATTATAAACAAACTGGAGAGATGGATTATGGAGTTCATCATTATAAACAAACTGGAGAGATGGATTATGGAGTTCATCATTATAAACAAACTGGAGAGATGATTTATGGAGTTCATCATTATAAACAAACTGGAGAGATGGTTAATTGAGTTCATCATTATAAACAAACTGGAGAGATGGATTATGGACTTCATCATTATAGATAAACTGGAGAGATGGTTTATGGAGTTCATCATTATAGATAAACTGGAGAGATGGTTTATGGAGTTCATCATTATAGATAAACTGGAGAGATGGTTTATGGACTTCATCATTATAAACAAACTGGAGAAATGGTTTATGGAGTTCATCATGCTTAGACCTTGAGTCCTTTGGCTGCTTCTGAAACTCTTAAGAGGAAATGACCAAAGAAGCTTTCATTATTTTGTGTGGGATTTAATGTCCCCATTTAGTCTCTTTTTCAAGTGAGAAGTTCAACAAAACATAGATGTTCTTGTCCCTGTTTGACCGCACACACAAACTGCTGTTGACTGACTGTTTTGCTGTGGGCCTTCGCAGAGTGCAGTGAGGAGGGTGAGGAGGAGGAGACTCTGGCCCTCACTGACAGTGGTTTGTACTGACCTCCAGTACCTCTGAGTGTCTGTGTCTTCATCACAGTCATGCTTTTGTGTGTGGTAACTGTCTACTTTGGTTTGCCTTTTTTGTGTTGTGACCTTTCAGTTGCCTATGTATCCCATCTGTTGTCTGCCTGAATTCACATTCAGCAGGGCCCAAGAAAGTCCTTTCAGGACAGAGTTGAGGTAGTATCTGTATTCAGTAACTGGACCAAAAACTTGAAATTATGTTGCATCTGTTGGTGGATTTAATGCTGAGAATTTAGCTCAGATCCAGAAAATGTTGATGATGCCAGACATGTCATGATGCTGGCCATCCGCCACTAGCAGTGTTAGTCCAGAGCCCACAAGTGCTCAATGAATAGAACAGGTACTGTTTTTTATTTGAATGCTGAATTGGAGTAGATTTGGGGATTTTATGTTTTGTTATTTTCCTGTCTATGTAACTGTCAGTTGTGCTATTTCAGAGTTATCTGGTCTGTAATTACAGTGTTAGACAGTGATGAAAAACAATTACCCATTGATTCCAAAGGATCTTTCATTACCATTGGCAATGAACTCATTTTCCACTACTTTACACAAGGGGGGGGGGGGGGGGGGGGGGGGTGAAAAACAAGTTCAGAAGTGTTCACCACTGAATGTCTAAGTCTCTTTATATTGCTCGAAAGTTAGTAACATGAAAGGTTGGCTGTTTACTACAACATTTAAAGTCATGTTGTCTTACAGAAGCACTGATCTGGCTTCACAAAAGAAACTCACCAATGTGCATGGCTGTGTTACTCCTAAGTATCCCAGTATGCCCGAGAAAACGATGCCTGTCTTTCAGTTGTGTGGAGTAGTGAGTTATTTACCGAGACAGAAAAATATGTCTTTTGGTAGGACTGAGACAACTACTCGTTATAACTTGCTTCATGGATGAATATGTGAAAAGTTTTGAATAAATCTCTGCAGTGGGCTTAAAGTATCATTGGTGAGTATGTGAAGAACCATCTACCTACATCCACCCTGTCTACTGATGCAGCCAAATTCTGCTTTTCTTGTTCCTCCACATCTATGCAGTGTTGAAAGAGTTTCTTCTACAAGTTCTAGCCTTACAGATTCTGTCTTTTCTTTCCTGTTCATATGCAACTGCAAATTTTGCATTGCCCAGAACTGTGTACATTTTCACTTTTGTCCTTGTTTTTTTTGTTCTCGCTTTTTTGTGCTGGCATGTCAGAGAGTTTGTTTTGTATTTTGTCACTTTCTGCAGCATGAATTGATGCAATAGATAGGTGCAAAACCCACCCTAGATTATCCAGGATAAGAATGCATGTTGTATGCAATTAACTATTATCACTTTTGGTTTTTCTAATGTTGTCTAGAGCATGGAAAGGAAAATCCATGTAGAAGAAGTTCTTGTGTTATTTCTTTGATGCACAACATGCATTTTGCAAAACTTTCACTGAATGCTCATCTTATAACAGTATTATTGCCATTGTATCCCTTTCACACATCTTCAAAGTTTGATGATAAACCATCACAAGAGTCTTGTAGTTGAAACATATACAGCTCTGGCTGTATAGTGTGCTAGTTGAAACATGAAGTACCAAACTGTTGCACTCGTTCATCATTTTCTAAACAGCACAATGCCTAGAGCTGGAGACCTCATCTCTCCCTGCACAATACAGTACTATCTAGTTCTAGATGTATGATGAACGTTCCAAGGCTTGCCATCATTTTCTTCGCACGGGTGATGCATCCTGGCATGGTGTGTGTGCCTGTCCTGCACGCCGGTGCATGTCCCTCTGCTGTGGCCACCAGGGTTTCTAGCTTCATGACAGGTCTTTGCCTTTCAGAGCCTGATGTGGTGTCCCCAGCACAGTCACCCCAGATCATCAGGTCTCGGTCCCCACACAGCCAGGTACGTTGAGGTGCAGTCTGTCTTTAGTGGTGGCAGCAGCCGTGGCTAGGTTCTGGGGGAAACACAATCATGGCCAGTGACACTGCATCCATGGCCCCATGATCGTATTGCTTGTCCTTGATTGAACTGCTGGTTGTTTTCTGGGTCCTGTTCATCTCTGAGCTGACTTTAGGAGTACCATTTTGCTCTGTACTGCCCTTGTAGAGCTTCCTCAACAGTCTCCCTCACTTGATAGTGAGGGGATAAGGTCTGAATTTAATGTGATGATGGGTTCCAACAGATGAGAAAAACATCACTGCCTCCTCTGCTTGTCCTTGGCAGGGTTGGGTTTCACATTTATTTCAAATCAATTCTGAAGAAATCTATGCTAATGCAAGTGTTGTGTATGATGTTGGCCCATTGTGAACTGACATAGACATTCTCTGCAGGCTTCAGAGCAAGAAAACAAAACTATGAAAGCTAGAATGACACAAAAGTAACATGGACAACATGTTTTACCTGGATTTTGTACTGTTCTAACAATGTGTGCTCATGTTGTGCCTCAGTAAGGATAGGATCAAAGTGAGCAATGTTGACCGGCAGGTAGACTGATGAAAAGAAAGGTGGAGTGAAGTTCATACAGGTGGTATGGTGATGAGATGGGCAGATGGATGGATGGATATCGAAGATGAAAAGATGGAATGACAGACATTGTAGATGGGTGGAGAAAGTGGACAGTGGAGAAATCCATGAGTGGACAAAACACTCAACCTCTACAAAGAGCCAGCCTACACAAGTCATTGATCTCAGGCATGCATGGCACCTTGCCAGATGTGATGGCAGACCATTGTCTTTAGTGCTGTGGTTGCAGGGCCTGTCTGGGGGTTGGGAGGGCCATGCCCCCTCCATGCACCAGTTGGAGCCCCCCGCTGACCACAGCCCCCAAGGCCTGCCCCCGGGCTCCTTCTCCCTCAGCCCTAGCCGCAGCAGGTCAGACCCCTGTCTGTGCTGTAAATGTCTTTTGCTTCTCTCTCTCTCTCTCTCTCTCTCTCTCTCTCTCTCTCTCTCTCTCTCTCTCTCTCTCTCTCTCTCTCTCTCTCTCTCTCTCTCTCTCTCTCTGTCTGTCTCTCTGTGTGTCAATCTGTCTTTGTCTGTCTGTCTGTCTGCCTGCCTGCCTGCGCGCCTGCGCCTGCCTGCCTCTCTCTCTCTCTCTCTCTCTCTCTCTCTCTCTCTCTCTCTCTCTCTCTCTCTCTCTCTCTCTCTCTCTCTCTCTCTCTCTGTCTCTCTCTCTCTCTCTGTCTCTCTCTCTCTCTCTCTCTCTCTCTCGATCTGTTTGTCGATCTGTCTTTGTCTGTCTTTGTCTGTATGTCTGTCTTTGTCTGTATGTCTGTCTTTGTCTGTATGTCTGTCTGCCTGCCTGTCTGTCTGTCTGTCTGTCTCTCTCTCTCTCTCTCTCTCTCTCTCTCTCTGTATATCAGTGTAAGCATGGAATTTATATTTTCATTCCCTCGAGAAGAAAAATCATGCAAGAAATGTTGGGGGGGGGGGGGGGGGGGGGGGGGGGGGAGGGGGGGGGGGGGGGGATTTGGCACACTGCAATATGTACAGTAGGGAAGACAGGAGTTATTTCCCTTGGATCATACATACAAGGATGAAGTGCATGTGGCCTATGTAGTTTGCATACATGCTATCAGTCTAGCATGCATCTCCTTGTAGTGCCATAAGAGTATTCAATCCTGGTTTAATCCTCTGCCAGCATAAATATGATGCATGTTTGCAATTCATTTTGTGTAATAGTTTGCGATTTTGTGATGTGAGGAGCAACAAGTGAGTGCATACTTAGTGACTGCATGCTCTCTGTTTCACCTGCAGCCCTCAGCTGTCATCAGGCTATGCCCCAAGCGCTGCGTATGTGCCCAAGGCACAGCATCGCAACCAGATGTACCCAGCCTTGACAGGTCGAAGCCACTCCTCCTCCTCCAACCAGTCAGGGGAGTATGACAACATGCGTGGTGGTGGTGGCAGTTCGGCACCCACAGGCAGTCAGGACAGTGGTTTCAGCTCTGCCAACAACATGTACAACCTGCATTCCAAGCACGCAGTGCGCTATGACAGTGCTGACCATCTCCCCCCTCCAGACCATGCCTCCCACCCTGTGGAGGACCGCCTAAACCTTCCCTCCAAGCATGGGAGTCTGGAGGGGGCGTACCGCAGGGGAGGCATGCCTCCAGGCTATGGGAGTCTGGAGAGGAAGAGGGGCAACCACCGGGGTGGCGGTGAGGCAGGGTTCCAGGAACCCTACTCTCCCAGGCATCCTGGGGCCCAGCACCACCAGCACATGGGTGGACATCCCTCTCACCCTGACAGACATCCCCCTCACCCTGACAGACATCCTCCTCACCCTGACAGACATCACTTAGGCCATGGAGGTGATCAAGGGCATGGCCACACCCATGGTTACTATGACAGTCACAGTGGGGGCCACTTGGGGCCCCACCTAGGACAGGGGAGAGGGCATCCTGCACATCAAGGGGGGCATTCGGGACACCAGATGCACCCGCATGGGGGGCGACCCCCTCCAGGCCCTGGTCACCTGACACCTGAGTATGGAAGTGGGGGGGAAGCCGGGAGGGGTAATATGGTGGAAGTGCCAGTGCATCATGACACACCAGCAAGGAACTTATACAGTGAGCGTCCTCAGTGGGACTCTCAGCCTGATCACCAGGGAGCTACACGGTCAGACAGTCCTGGAGCAGACTACTGCTACAGCCCGCGTGTGTATGAGGGTGGAGGCGGGGGTCGGGGAGACATTCGAGGGGATGAGGGCCATCAGGAAGAAGGCCAGCCTGCCCCCCTGAGCAGTAAGCTGGTGATGGTGAATCGACTGCAACCCCACACTGAAGTGAGCAAGCCCTATGAGATGGCAGACTTCTACAAGTACAGTGAGCGACTGCGCAGGCAGAGGCTTATTGACCAGTACCAGAAGCAGCTGATAGGTGGGGGCGTCGAGCGACTCTCCCGGGCCTCCACCCCCTCTCAACATTCCACGGACAGTGACAGCACATCTCACTCGGGGTCTGGGCCAAGCCTGCCCCCTCCTGGACCTTTGCAGGGTTATGGCCGCCGGGTTGAGTGTGAAGGGGTGCCCTATGCTGCCCGCGAGGTGGCACACTCCGCATCGTACCACACAGCAAAGGGCTCACAGTCAGGCATGCAGTATGCCATGTCTTACAAGTCTCAGCAGAGCGTGGCCACGCGCCACGTGCAGTACCAACCGCTGCAGCCCATGACCTGCCAGCCCCTCAAGGAGCCGCGCCCTAGCACGCCCCCGAGGTGAGAGCGCAGCGCAGATGGATCGGGGAATTGTGTGTGGAACGTGGTTGGCCCCTTGTCAGCCACGGTGTGCATCGTTCCTGGAGTAGCAAGTCCAGTCCCATCCCCGCTGGCCTCTCTCTCTGCTGCCATTGCTGCTGCTACTGCTGCTGCTGCTCCATTGCTGCTACTGTTGCCTTTGTGCATTTCTCCGGTTGATTTATTTTTTTCCCTTGCCTTCCCCTGAAGAAAAACATCCCTGCTCTGCTCATTATTTTTAAAATTTTGATTTCTGTTGAGTTGGTTGCAGCTTTCCTCCCAAGTTTGATTTTGAGTTTCTACCAGTAGTGACTGAGTGCATTATCACCTTTGATGGGTGAGGGGTGGTGTGGTAACTTTAGCAACTAAGCTTGCAGACTGCCACTTGCCAGTGAGCAACAACTGACAGAGGCTGCGGACATCCTTGCTCAGAGCTGGCACAGGTACGTGTGGTATTTCTACAGTCATGGAATGAACTGGGCATCATGCTGGTCTGTGAATGCTAATGCCATGAATAGCCAACCTCTCCATAACTTGGAACAGATCACTGGACTAAATTCCTGACTTTGTACCATAGCCATGATACTTTGCCTCAAGTCTTTGCTTAATACAGATTTTATTGCCCAGTTTTTTTGTATTTATGTGTTTTAATCAACACAGTGACATTTTTAATATCTTGTGTTTTGGAAGATCCATTAACCTTTGTCATGTGACTGACCCGACTGTGAAGTACATCCCTGCCAAGTGCGCAATGGACAAGGCAGGTTAGATGGATGGCAGGGCCATCTGCCCAGTCTCTCAAGGATCCCTGGAACTCTCTGTGCTGAGGGTAAGGGAGTAGTGATGGCTGCCCAGACAGTGCAAGCATGGACAGGTTCCAATCAACTCTTTTCAGTATTGGGGATGGCAGATGAGGTCATGGCATCAGAGCAGCTGAGACTTCCAGTGTTGTCATTTCCTACCCAGTCCTAGTGCCAGGTAAGGAGGCAGACTGCATCCACACAGCAGTCAGGTGATGAAGTGCTGTGTGCTGACTGCCACATGTCTGAGCCTGGTGGGTGGTACATGATAGGTCTGAAGAGATCTGAGCCTGGTGGGTGGTACATGATAGGCCTAAAGAGATCTGAGCCTGGTGGGTGGTACTTGATGGGCCTGAAGAGATCTGAGCCTGGTGGGTGGTACATGATAGACCTGAAGAGATCTGAGCCTGGTGGGTGGTACATGATAGGCCTGAAGAGATCTGAGCCTGGTGGGTGGTACATGATAGACCTGAAGAGATCCGAGCCTGGTGGGTGGTACTTGATGGGCCTGAAGTTATCTTTGTCAGCTTAATGCCTGACACAGTGGGTTGCAAATTGGATGCAAGAGTAATATGTGACAGATGCAATGAATATAAGTTTAAAAGGCTAGACCAGCACTGGTCAGAGAGAGAATTAGGGGCAGCAAACATGCATGAACGAAAAGTACAATGTAACTTGAAAGGAAGGTGCAATAGATCTGAACTTTAGTGAGAGAAAGATGCAAGGAAATTAGGATGCAATGAAGGGTGCAATATGAGGAAGTTGTGCCAGGAGGTGGATGCAGTAGAATGGGACTGTTGGAGGCACCAGGAAGAAGAGATGAATGCTAAAAGGGACTGACTGGTAGGACTAGTATTGACAGCATTCTTCCTTGAAAGCAACTTGTGCACATCTCAGCTTTGCTGGATAAAGGCTCAACATGACCTGATACTGTGTGTACTTCTTGAACTTCCTCCTTGTGGTTTTCCTTGTGTGTTGGTCTGGATTTTTATGTACACGTGTATGTGTTTAATACAGGGACTGCTTGTTGCATTGTTGAGATTACAAGTCCGCTGAATAACATAATCTTTTCCAACAATACTAAAGATGTAATCCTTGACCAAACTTAGATTCTGCTGTGTGTTTATCTGTTGCATCATATCCTGTTGTGTTGTGTTGTGTTGTGCTCACTGTCTAGCATAGCAAACAATGCATTTGTAGACAAGGTCATGTTTGTCATCACTCCACATGGCCACACCACATTTACCATTTTCATCACTCTCACATCAGTATCTCCCATCACTCCAAACAGACTCGTGCTTGCCACCTGTGGCCCTAGTGAACTGTGCAGGTCAAAGTGGGCATGGACAGGGTTTTCAATCTCCGTGCACCAACTGATTGTGCATGCATCATTGGGTAAGGCTGGGGATGTAGCTAGATGAAAAACCAGGCTTGGCAACTCGGAAGTTTTGTTGAATTAAAATCTACTTAATTTCATTTCTTCCTTTTCATGCATGCATCTATGTAGAAGAAGATTAGAATCGTCATGTAAGGCACAAAGCAGTCATAAGAATTTATTTAACTTTTGTATAGCTGGAAGATAATTATTACCAAAGACAGTTAGCAGTGGACAGTTGTTACAGAACTGTATGGTGTCTGATAGATTAATTATATTATTAGTTCAGGGGTGGGGGTGGTAAGGCTTGTGGTAATTTCTTTCATTTAAACAAACCGGAGCAGCTAGTGGCTGTCAAATACATCCCTCTGCTGTCATAACATTAACACTTCACCCTGGAGGATATGTATTATCATGATACTTTTAAACACCTCCATCCACCATCCAAGGTGTTTTTATCAGTATGGCATATATGTGAAGCTTGGAGCTTAGATTATTTATTGCTTCCTTGTTTATGTTGTCCTGTGATGTGCGGTGTTTGTTGTTTCAACCATTGTGTTTGAATGTGATTCTTTCTTATCTGTGAAATGTACAACAAATGCTGTTGGTTGTGTTTGATTGTGTGGTGTAGGTAACTGTGTGCTAAAACCAGGTCAGGTGGTGAATGCTATTACTATTAGTATGCAATGAGTTAAAGAAGCACACCATGAGAGTTCTGAGAAGATGCTAGCTGACACCCTCTGAAGCCTTTGATTGGTCTTTTCATTTCTAAATGGTTTTTCGGGGGGGGGGGGGGGGGGGGGGGGGGGGGGGGGGGGGGGGGGGGGGGGGGGGGGGGGGGGGGGTGGGGGGGGGCAAGTGCTGTGTTCAGATTATGTAGGAAAGGAATTACTTGAGAAATTGAGGTGAATACAATTAAACTGGAGTTTTACATTAGATATTTTGCCAGCACACAGAAACATTCATTTTACCAAATAAGTTTAGTATGACCTTGTATATACAATTGAGAGTCTTCTTCCTTTTCTTTTTTAACATTTCAAACAATTCTGTAACTTGGTAGCTTTATTCTTTTTCCTAATAGTATTGGCATAATTGTGGCAGTTTTTATCTGTTCATATTAGAATTCATATTTTTAGAATTGTGAGAAAAAAAAGCCACAGGAGATTATTTACTTTTATTGGAAACTATTTCATGCATATTTTCACACTTTACTCATGAAGCCAGGGCCATCCACATTTTCACTGAATTCGTGGCAGCACAGTATGACATTGATTTAGCGTGCAATGGCTGCAGTCTTGTCACGCCTGTCTCTGACACATTCTGAAAGCACTCAGTGTCATCTGATGGTGAAAGCACTCAGTGACACCTGATGGAAAGGAGTGGATGGCAGAGATTGTGGATTGTGTAATAAAGCACAGGCATTCTTAAGGTGATTGTAACTGAAAAATCTGTGGGTTGCTTGCACAGGCTAATTCTTGAAGCACTAGGAATGAAAGAAACGATTTCATGTAAGGTATTAACAGGAAAATGAGTTTACTGAAAGCATTCCTTGATAGAACTTTCACACGTTTTTACAGACAGCACTTTCATTGCATTTCTGTAATTAAAAAAGTGTTCTTTTAGACAACTTGAATTTTCATTTCATGAATCCGTTTTGTTGCTGCCTGCTAATAAATAATAATTATGCGGATTTCTCCTTTTCCCATGCATATCCTAAGGTTCTTGTTCAATTTTGGTAGTTATAGGTCATGTAACAGTTGCTTCCAAAGAAACTCCAAGATAATGGCAAAAGTCATGTGTTGTGGGAGATGAAACCATGCTCAGTCATAGTCATCAGTTCCACTCTGTCTTTCTGTCTTTTAGATTGTGCTTTGCTTGAAACCATGGAACGAACCTGTTGTTGCTCATTTCAACAGTGATGTGTGCATCTTCTGCTAGTAGTGGACTTTCCTAAGCATAAAGCAATAATGGCTTAACTCAGTTGAGAATATTGGTTAATCCTCACTGTAGCGTTTCCGGTTGCTTGGGGCTTTCCTGACTGAAGCGCTGAAGTAGGCCCCACAAACCTTGCAGGCAGGGTTTGCAGATGATGGAGGAGAAATTGATGCACTCCTCATGGGCATTGCTCTCTTTAAATGTGTCTTGCCAAGGGTTTGCCGTGCTGTCATTCTTACTTTAGCAGTGCCTATAAATGCACTTAGTCAAACAACCCCTCTGATGTTCCAGTATTTCACAGTGTGGTTTGAAGACAAAAATAAGTGATGATATGATGGGATCTTGACATTGCCACATAAACTAAGGCATGTTTCATTAGATCTTAGCAGTCATCTCCTGGCCCATGAACTGTAGTGACGGGATTTCTAGGGAGAGGATGCATGAGATGGAAAGAGCATGCATGGCTTCATAATCAGAGTTTCTGTCTCACTGGCGCTGTTTCCTTCAGGGATGCGTTATGATAGAATTTAATTGACCAAGGAATAGACGATGGCTTGCATGAGTCAGTGGATATGATTTGTCAGGCTGAGTGTTTTTGTGGAGTTTTTGGTCTAACAATGCTGACCTGGCAGTTGCAATTGTAGAAGGTCAGACTGGGTCTAAATTCATCTAGAACTCATCACTCGTTAGTATAAAATGTAACTTTTTCACATAATTAAGACACTCTTGTTAAGAGATTTTTTCACCACCACCACCACCACCATTATCATCATCATCTTCATTGCCATCATCATTGACATCATCCTTGTCATGTTCATTATTTTTCTTGTCCCTCCACTGCAATAGACCCATTCACTGGAATGATGCAGTCAATGATATTGTCCCCAGACAGATTTCTTGCATTTTCCTTTTCCTTCCTTGTGCAAAGTGACCTGTGAGGTTATTTTTAATGACGTTTCACCTGTAAAATAATGTTTGTAGAAGTGTCGTGCTTCCGAGTGTTATTACCATGGAGTCCCTGTAAGAAGTTTTCCAGAACTGTCTATTGATGTTGAATATTTTGCACTATCATATGAGTATCATCTAAGGGCTGTCACCATTTTGTCTGTCTTTTGTACAATGAGTTGAATGAATGTCAGGGATATTATTTGATAATATGTTATATTAAGTGATATTAAACTTTTTATAACTTTAAAACAAGTTTGTTATTTTGTTTTTGGTTTGCTGTGTGAAGCATGCAGCACTTGATTTTGTTTATGTTGAGGAGTTGGCATTGAGACTAACATTGCACTGCTGCATGAGTTGACTTGGGAATGCAACAGTGCATGGGTGTGCTGAGCCTGGGTTGCTGCTGTGTCCCCCTGCTTTCCTGTGTCCTGCTTTCCTGTGTCCCCCTGCTTTCCCATGTCCCTCTGCTTTCCTGTGTCCCTCTGCTTTCCTGTGTCCCCCTGCTTTCCTGTGTCCCTCTGCTTTCCTGTGTCCCCCTGCTTTCCTGTGTCCCTCTGCTTTCCTGTGTCCCTCTGCTTTCCCATGTCCCTCTGCTTTCCCATGTCCCCTCTGCTTTCCTGTGTCCCCCTGCTTTCCTGTGTCCCCCTGCTTTCCTGTGTCCCTCTGCTTTCCCACGCCCCCCTGCTTTCCCATGTCCCTCTGCTTTCCCATGTCCCTCTGCTTTCCTGTGTCCCTCTGCTTTCCTGTGTCCCTCTGCTTTCCCATGTCCCCCTGCTTTCCCATGTCCCTCTGCTTTCCCATGTCCCTCTGCTTTCCTGTGTCCCCCTGCTTTCCTGTGTCCCTCTGCTTTCCTGTGTCCCTCTGCTTTCCTGTGTCCCTCTGCTTTCCCACGTCCCCCTGCTTTCCCATGTCCCTCTGCTTTCCCATGTCCCTCTGCTTTTCTGTGTCCCCCTGCTTTCCCATGTCCCTCTGCTTTCCTGTGTCCCTCTGCTTTCCTGTGTCACCCTGCTTTCCCACGTCCCTCTGCTTTCCCATGTCCCCCTGCTTTCCCATGTCCCTCTGCTTTCCTGTGTCCCTCTGCTTTCCTGTGTCCCTCTGCTTTCCCATGTCCCTCTGCTTTCCCATGTCCCTCTGCTTTCCTGTGTCCCTCTGCTTTCCTGTGTCCCTCTGCTTTCCTGTGTCCCTCTGCTTTCCTGTGTCCCTCTGCTTTCCCATGTCCCCCTGCTTTCCCATGTCCCTCTGCTTTCCTGTGTCCCCCTGCTTTCCTGGGGACCTCTGCTTTCCTGTGTCCCTCTGCTTTCCTGTGTCCCTCTGCTTTCCTGTGTCCCGCTGCTTTCCTGTGGACCTTGGCTGAGCTTTCTCTGGGATTCGTTTGCTACTTCTGTCCCTGCAAGCTACTGTGCTGCTACTCTCTGACTGCCAATGCAACTGTGCTGCTACTCTCTGACTGCCAATGCAACTGTGCTACTACTCTCTGACTGCCAATTCAAATGTGCTGCTACTCTCTGCCAATGCAACTGTGCTGCTACTCTCTGACTGCCAATGTGTTACGTCTGTTGCTCCAGGGCTTGCAATATCTACTCCCTATATCAACGTTTTTGCAGCCTTGATGAAGGCATGTTTCAGTCTCATCTTATACTGCTCAATTCATATTTTTTGTCACTGCATTATAGACGATGTTCAGCTCTCTGTGCATTAAAAAATCCATCACCATCTTCTAACCATATCTAACGTGCTCCTGTCTGAGTTATTGTGCCAGAGATGTTGCTGTTGCCGACACTATTCTTACTTATGCTGTTCCTAATGCATTACTAAATATGACTGCTGATGCCCCAGTTGGAGCATTTAACCATATTACCATTAGAAATATTTCCACAACTAATGCCTCTGCATGCAGAGATCCGGTGGAAAGTTAGAAAGCACGTGTGCTATTGACATTCTCTCTTTTGCTCCAGCTTAAACATCCTTCACTACATTTGGTGTGTGAAGTCGGTGATTAACTTGACAAACTGAAATACCATGCTGGCTTGGCTTTTTGGGTGCCCCAAGTAAGAGCTACTTTTTCCACCTTGATTTCCAGAATCGGTGATCCGCACTCTTCTTTTCCTCAAGCGATATGCCCCTCCTCCGCGTCCCTGAGCACGTCAATACTGACTCATCGGGGAAGAAGTGCCGGTTCAATTGTCCGAAATCGGCTGCGAGTTCTTATTGGAAGAAGCTGAAAAAGCTGCTGGCGGCGGGCTCTGTCCTGCAATCAATACCTCTCCCCGCCTGCGTCTTGGCAGCCCCTCCGACCCCCTCATCTCTCCCTTCTACACCCCACCCCACCCCACCACACCCCACTCCACCACACCACATCCACCTCTCCCCACCACATCCACCTCTCCCCACCACATCCACCTCTCCCCACCACATCCACCTCTCCCCACCACATCCACCTCTCCCCGCCTGCGTCTTGGCAGCCCCCCCAACCCCCTCATCTCTCCCTTCTACACCCCACCCCACCACACCCCACCCCACCACACCACATCCACCTCTCCCCACCACATCCACCTCTTCCCACCACATCCACCTCTCCCCTTCTCTCTATCTCTCTCTCTCTCTCTCTCTCTCTCTCTCTCTCTCTCCAACCCGCCACCGCCCACCCCCTCTCTCTCCCAACCGCCGCCACTCACCCCTACCCTCGTCAGGTCCGAGGGATTGATTAATCCCTACGTGTGTGCCCCACTGTTTGTCTCCCTGGCCCCAGTTTCACGCTGCTGATTCCTGCCTGACTCCACACGCTCGCTCTGGGGCGGAACTTGTTGCCATGGGAGACACACCCAGCCCCCACCCCCAGGTTGCCAGTGTCGATGGCGGCTTGCCCTCGTGGCTCCTGCAGATGCCGCCGTGGGAGACGCCCTTGTCTCCTTGAGAGCTTTGTCCAGGGACGGGCTGCGGTCTTCTTGCAGACTGCCTGCCCCATGTTGGTCTGGACGTGTTTTGTAGCAGTCCTTGCACCGCGAGACGTAACCTGAATCGCGAAACCGGGCCCTGCAGTGCTGCCTGCCTTTATGAACTCGGCAACATTCGGTCTGTGCATTTGTGCCTATAGGTTTTTATTTTCCAAGTCTAGTTACTTATCAAGGCAGGTGCTTTTTTAAACATTCACCAATGCACTTGTAGCAAATGATATACATCATCATTCATGACAAATAATTTCGCTTGACTAATACAAATATTTCGATGTGTTATTCCCCGATCAAATAATTGAAAACAACTGATGTTTGGTACAGAGATGGCACTGTCTGGAATTAATCAAATAAATGACTGCAAGCTTGTGCGACCAATATTGGTAATCTCACCATTGACCGTCTTGCATGGTTTGAACTCAGTCTTCGAGCTTTGCTTGATGTCTGGCTTTGAGAAGTGAGGCAGTGCTGGGAGAACCATTTGTTAACAAAGGACGGAAACACACACACACACACACACACACACACACACACACACACACACACACCTAATTTTTATTACTTGATAACCGTCCATGCTTTCACCTCCATCGAAATGCGATTTGTCATGTGGATCAAGTGTGGCGGCCTTGCTGCCTATGGTCTTTGTCGTTTCCTGCTTGCAGCAGTCTTGAAAATCCATGTTGTTCAGACTGCTCTGATGCATGCCCACTCTGGTTGTTTTGCTCTCTTAAGAAGATCTAGAGGCTTGTCGTGACGAGTCGTTTGCATCAATTCATTGTAATATGGTAAATTCACTGCTGTCGAATCTGTTGCTCACCTCCCTCATACTCAAGACAGCGTGTGACGACAGGGCTTCTGTGCGCTGTGATCTTTTCCCAGATTGTTCTTTTGTCAGTGTCTGTGTCTCTCTGAGTGAACTAAGGGCCAACTAATCAATGCACATTCGTGCCTGGAGCTGGTGGCGCCACTTGTAGCCCTTTCTCGTTTCTTGTCTGTCTTGCCAATGGTGCTTAACGCAGGCGTTCTAATGGTCGGTTTCCAGCGTGTGCTGTGTTAGTCTTCGTAGTTTGCGACGTCTGAAGTCCTCGTTCCAGACTCACGCTGAATCATGTGATCTGTGCTGGTCGACCTTGGCCTTAGTTCATCCTCGCTTGTTAGCTCCGCCAAGGAGGTCATGTTGGTAGGTGCGTTATTCGGCTAAATAACTCAAAAAGTTCTAAACCGATTCTGATTAAATTGGGTGGAAGGTCAGGGTTTCACCCTAGGAATGCTCCATTAAAATTTTGGAGCTTATCTGTTTATTCGTTTTGGAATTGATTCATAGATATTCATTGGCCATCACGAAGTAAATAGACATCAAACTATTCATTCTGCCGGCGTATGCGCTCCATACTCAGAGACTGCTAGCAGACGCTAAAATGACCTAAACTTTGTAGCGCTCGATCTGGCTAGCCGAACATGCTGCCTGAAGTATGCGGGTCATGGAAGACTAATTGTGGCAGCCATGGCGGATATTTGCGCTCTCAGTGCTCTTTAGTGGTATATAACTTTTGCACTGGATGTAGCACATGAAAACACGACTGCGTCAAAGGACGAAACAATACATGCACAAATGCAGCGGCAACTGTTTTGGACGGTTCCTGTTGGTGCATCGAAGACGAGATGTTACAGAAGGCCTTTACACCCACACCATCTGCTTGTCTAGCGTCACGCCCAGCCCAAGGTCGGCACGTACGTCTCGGGTCGTGTTTGCATGGACAGCCATGCACGTTGCTGCAATACCACGCGTTCCATCGACTGCGTCCGTATGCCGCAAGCACTCGGGACTTTCGTCCGAGGTACTACAAATGGTCAATTTGCCACCATAACTGATCGCATCTATTGAAGTATTGTAGAGCCACGGGCGTTTTTGAGCGTGAGAATCGATGCAAGTAAAATAAAGGGCTTTCACTCGCTTTGGAGGCTAATCATCGGCTCCTGCTGATGGAGACTGCACGCAGCGCTTTGACCGTCTTTTGACAGCTCCGAGAAGAAAAATCAAGCAGGACGTTCAGAAATAGCGGTTGCGTTGTGATTCTACAGAGATACTAGGCCAGATGTAATCTCGTATCTCGTTCAAACCTTACCAACATCGTTAGGTCTTGGCGATTCAATCATGTCGAGCCGCGTGCCAGTGCTAGCGGGGATAAACACTAATTGATTAATCGATACAGTGGGGGTCTAATCCCCTCGTGACGGCTCCGGAGTGCCGGAGTGCACCTTCTCTGTCCTACCATGCGGTAGTTCAATGGACCGCTACTCATAGAGCTGGCCTCGTTGGAATTCATTCCCTTCGCATCTGGTTGCATAAAGCAGAAGTGGACACCATGCCTTTCATCCATCCCAACCCCTCCCCCACCCTCCCCCTGGCCACCCCTATCCTTGCCTGCTTCCAGGCACCATGCCCAGCCACACACTCTCCACTTCCACCCCCCTCCCCATCCCCACGGCGTCTTTACTCGACCAACCCTTTCGCCGCCCGGGTGATTTTCTTGCCTTTGTGAGAACCTCCTCCCTATTGCTCTCCAATATTCTGACGCAATCACCGCCGTTGAGCCCCTCACACTCACAGACGGTCATTTTCTCCCCCAATACTGCTGCTGCTGCTGCTGCCTCGGTCTCAACCATCCCTCGCTCCCAGTCTGGGCAAATCTTGCGCGCCTTGGTCCTGGTCAATAGGAGCCAGATCGATAGGGGAGGCGTGCTGCTCCCATCTCCCGCCCTCCTCCTCTTTTCTTCCTATGTGCCAGTGTGTGTGTGTGTGTGTGTGTGTGTGTGTGTGTGTGTGTGTGTGTGTGTGTGTGTGTGTACGCTCTCGTCCTGTGTACTCACTGTGTGGGGTGTGAGACAGTGAGTAGGAAAGAAGGCGTACGTGTCTGTGATTGAATGTGTTGTTTGCGTGCGTGCGTGCGTGTGTGTGAAATTATAAATGCGTGCATTTCTCTGCGAGCACGTTAGTGCATGTGTGCATGCGTGTTTGTGTGTGTGTGTGTGTGTCTGTACGTTGGTGAGTGTGTGTGAGTGATTATGTGTGTGTTTTTGTGTGTGTTTGTATGTGTGTGTGTGTATGCGTGCGTATGCGTATGTGCGTGAGTGCATGATTCCATTTGTGCTTGGGCGTGCATGTGTGCGCGTTGTATACGTCCGCACCATGTGTGTGCGTGCCTACTTGCATAACTTTTGTCTTTTTCGGGTAGGGGTTGGGGTGGATGGATGCGGGTGAGTTTGAGACATACGCAGACAAACAGGTGTGCCAAACAAAGGCAGATAGGCAGTCACACAGACATATACACATACAGACAGACACACTGACAGATACACATGGACAGACAGACGAATGGACAGACAGGTAGAAACACTTTTACACACACACACACACACACGCACACGCACACACGCACACACACACGCACACACGCACACACACACACACACAAACAAATACAGACACGTAGACAGACAGCCGAAAGAAAGGTCAGACAAACAGTACGGTGAACAAGCTAGAAGCAAGACGGAGACACAGACTGCCAGTCCCGGAGTGGCGAGAGGGCAAGGTTTGTCGACAGACAACCCCAGTAGCAGGCCAAGGCTGAATCCGGGTGGAAAGGGCTGGACTTGGGGGGTGGGGGTGGGGGGTGGGGGGTGGGGGGAGGAGTGGAACTGGGGAAATGAATGTTATTGGCGCGAGGTTGGAGAGTGGGAACAGAAGATACGAGTTGGTCGGTTCAGAGGATGAATGGGGAGGAAGGAAGGTTGGGGGGATGGGGCCAACAACAGATAGGTGTGTGACCACCAGGGGGGATGGGGCCAGCAACAGATAGGTGTGTGACCACCAGGGGGATGGAGCCAGCAGCAGATAGGTGTGTGACCACCAGGGGGGGGGGGGGGGCCAGCAACAGATAGGTGTGTGACCACCAGGGGGATGGGGCCAGCAACAGATAGGTGTGTGACCACCAGGGGGGATGGGACCAGCAACAGATAGGTGTGTGACCACCAGGGGGGATGGGGCCAACAACAGATAGGTGTGTGACCACAAGGGGGAATGGGGCCAGCAACAGATAGGTGTGTGACCACCAGGGGGGATGGGGCCAACAACAGATAGGTGTGTGACCACCAGGGGGGATGGGGCCAGCAACAGATAGGTGTGTGGACCACCAGGGGGGATGGGGCCAACAACAGATAGGTGTGTGACCACCAGGGGGGATGGGGCCAGCAACAGATAGGTGTGTGACCACCAGGGGGGATGGGGCCAGCAACAGATAGGTGTGTGACCACCAGGGGGGTTGGGGCCAACAACAGATAGGTGTGTGACCACCAGGGGGGATGGGGCCAGCAACAGATAGGTGTGTGACCACCAGGGGGGATGGGGCCAGCAACAGATAGGTGTGTGACCATCAGATGGGATGGGGCCAGCAACAGATAGGTGTGTGACCACCAGGGGGGATGGGGCCAGCAACAGATAGGTGTGTGACCACCAGGGGGGATGGGGCCAGCAACAGATAGGTGTGTGACCATCAGATGGGATGGGGCCAGCAACAGATAGGTGTGTGACCACCAGGGGGGATGAGGCCAGCAAGGTGTGTGACCACCAGGGGGGATGGGGCCAGCAACAGATAGGTGTGTGGCCACCAGGGGGGATGAGGCCAGCAACAGATAGGTGTGTGGCCACCAGGGGGGGGGGGGGCAGCAACAGATAGGTGTGTGACCACCAGGGGGGATGGGGCCAGCAACAGATAGGTGTGTGACCACCAGGGGGGATGGGGCCAGCAACAGATAGGTGTGTGGCCACCAGGGGGGATGAGGCCAGCAACAGATAGGTGTGTGACCACCAGGGGGGATGGGGCCAGCAACAGATAGGTGTGTGACCACCAGGGGGGATGAGGCCAGCAACAGATAGGTGTGTGACCACCAGGGGGGATGAGGCCAGCAAGGTGTGTGGCCACCAGGGGGGATGGGACCAGCAACAGATAGGTGTGTGACCACCAGGGGGGATGGGACCAGCAACAGATAGGTGTGTGACCACCAGGGGGGATGGGGCCAGCAACAGATAGGTGTGTGACCACCAGGGGGGATGGGGCCAGCAACAGATAGGTGTGTGACCACCAGGGGGGATGAGGCAAGCAAGGTGTGTGACCACCAGGGGGGATGGGGCCAGCAACAGATAGGTGTGTGACCACCAGGGGGGATGGAGCCAGCAAGGTGTGTGACCACCAGGGGGGATGGGGCCAGCAACAGGTAGGTGTGTGACCACCAGGGGGGATGGAGCCAGCAAGGTGTGTGGCCACCAGGGGGGATGGAGCCAGCAAGGTGTGTGGCCACCAGGGGGGATGGAGCCAGCAAGGTGTGTGACCACCAGGGGGGATGGGACCAGCAACAGATAGGTGTGTGACCACCAGGGGGGATGGGGCCAGCAACAGATAGGTGTGTGACCACCAGGGGGTTGGGGCCAACAACAGATAGGTGTGTGACCACCAGGGGGGATGAGGCCAGCAAGGTGTGTGACCACCAGGGGGGATGGGGCCAGCAACAGATAGGTGTGTGACCACCAGGGGGGATGGAGCCAGCAACAGATAGGTGTGTGACCACCAGGGGGGTTGGGGCCAGCAACAGATAGGTGTGTGACCACCAGGGGGGATGGGGCCAGCAACAGATAGGTGTGTGACCACCAGGGGGGATGGGGCCAGCAACAGATAGGTGTGTGACCACCAGGGGGAATGGGGCCAGCAACAGATAGGTGTGTGACCACCAGGGGGATGGAGCCAGCAACAGATAGGTGTGTGACCACCAGGGGGGTTGGGGCCAACAACAGATAGGTGTGTGACCACCAGGGGGGATGAGGCCAGCAAGGTGTGTGACCACCAGGGGGGATGGGGCCAGCAACAGATAGGTGTGTGACCACCAGGGGGGATGGAGCCAGCAACAGATAGGTGTGTGACCACCAGGGGGGTTGGGGCCAACAACAGATAGGTGTGTGACCACCAGGAGGGATGAGGCCAGCAAGGTGTGTGACCACCAGGGGGGGATGAGGCCAGCAAGGTGTGTGACCACCAGGGGGGATGGGGCCAGCAACAGATAGGTGTGTGACCACCAGGGGGGTTGGGGCCAACAACAGATAGGTGTGTGACCACCAGGGGGGATGAGGCCAGCAAGGTGTGTGACCACCAGGGGGGATGGGGCCAGCAACAGATAGGTGTGTGACCACCAGGGGGGCTGGGGCCAGCAACAGATAGGTGTGTGGCCACCAGGGGGGATGGGGCCAGCAACAGATAGGTGTGTGACCACCAGGGGGGGGGGGCAGCAACAGATAGGTGTGTGACCACCAGGGGGGATGGGGCCAGCAACAGATAGGTGTGTGACCACCAGGGGGGATGGGGCCAGCAACAGATAGGTGTGTGACCACCAGGGGGGATGGGGCCAGCAACAGATAGGTGTGTGACCACCAGGGGGGATGGGGCCAGCAACAGATAGGTGTGTGACCACCAGGGGGGATGGGGCCAGCAAGGTGTGTGACCACCAGGGGGGATGGGGCCAGCAACAGATAGGTGTGTGACCACCAGGGGGGATGGGGCCAGCAACAGATAGGTGTGTGACCACCAGGGGGGATGAGGCCAGCAACAGATAGGTGTGTGACCACCAGGGGGGATGGGGCCAGCAACAGGTAGGTGTGTGGCCACCAGGGGGGGGGGGGGCAGCAACAGATAGGTGTGTGGCCACCAGGGAGGGGGGGGGGGACAGCAACAGATAGGTGTGTGACCACCAGGGAGGATGGGGCCAGCGACAGGTAGGTGTGTGGCCACCAGGGGGGATGGGACCAGCAACAGATAGGTGTGTGACCACCAGGGGGGATGGAGCCAGCAGCAGATAGGTGTGTGACCACCAGGGGGGATGGGGCCAGCAAGGTGTGTGACCACCAGGGGGAATGGGGCCAGCAACAGATAGGTGTGTGACCACCAGGGGGGATGAGGCCAGCAAGGTGTGTGACCACCAGGGGGGATGGGGCCAGCAACAGATAGGTGTGTGACCACCAGGGGGGATGGGGCCAGCAACAGGTAGGTGTGTGGCCACCAGGGAGGGGGGGGGGGGCAGCAACAGATAGGTGTGTGACCCCCAGGGAGGATGGGGCCAGCAACAGGTAGGTGTGTGGCCACCAGGGGGGGATGGGGCCAGCAACAGGTAGGTGTGTGGCCACCAGGGAGGGGGGGGGACAGCAACAGATAGGTGTGTGACCACCAGGGAGGATGGGGCCAGCAACAGGTAGGTGTGTGGCCACCAGGGGGGGGGGGGGGGCCAGCAACAGATAGGTGTGTGGCCACCAGGGGGATGGGGCCAGCAACAGATAGGTGTGTGACCACCAGGGGGGGGGGGGGGGCCAACAACAGATAGGTGTGTGACCACCAGGGGGGATGGGACCAGCAACAGATAGGTGTGTGACCACCAGGGGGGCTGGGGCCAGCAACAGATAGGTGTGTGACCACCAGGGGGGCTGGGGCCAGCAACAGATAGGTGTGTGACCACCAGGGGGGATGGGGCCAGCAACAGATAGGTGTGTGGCCACCAGGGGGGATGGGGCCAACAACAGATAGGTGTGTGACCACCAGGGGGGATGGGGTCAGCAACAGATAGGTGTGTGGCCACCAGGGGGGATGGGGCCAACAACAGATAGGTGTGTGACCACCAGGGGGGATGGTGCCAGCAACAGATAGGTGTGTGACCACCAGGGAGGGGGGGGGGCAGCGACAGATAGGCGTGTGACCACCAGGGGGGATGGGAGGTGAGGTGGACTGAAGGAAGATGGAGTACAGGAAGGGGAGGCTGATTAGGAGACGGGTGGATGGATGGATGACTGCTCGGCCTGTCAGAGGACTCTGCACACTCACCAAATTAGATGCGCCGTGCTGGGAGCCAGGGAGGGGGGAGGCGGACTGCAGGCAGCCAGAGGCCAACAGGTTGCTGTCAAGTGTTAGGTGTCCGACACCGCTCCCTATCTCGTTGCCAAGCAACCTGTGTGTTCCATGAACCCAGTGACGTCACTATACTTGTGCGATTTATCTTTGTGTTTTTTTTCCTCTCCATATAGTCAAAATGGCAGTCTGACAGCAGCGGCTACAATTTGCGAGCAAGCCTGTACTTACCTAATGCAATGCCATGCCATCCCTCCTTCTCCCCTTCTCCCTTTCTTCCTTTCTTCCTTTTCTCTTCCTCCTCCCTTTCTACCCTCCCTCTGTGGGTTCGGGGTAAAAATTGACCCACCGCGTCTCCCTACACGATTCGTAAGAGGCGAATAACTAGGGACACCGTGACTTGATTTGCGTTTACTCTATATTGTTCAATTGATTTTTGTGCTTATTGGCCTTATATAGCCTACAAAGGCTGATAGGCCGTAAAATACCATCCCTCCCTCCCTCTCTCTCTCTCTCTCTCTCTCTCTCTCTCTCTATATATATATATATATATATATATATATATATATATATATACATATCTGTGTTTGTGAGTGTGTGTTGGTCTAAAAAAAACACCATCTGCATAACGTCATAGTGGCCGGAAATATCGTGATACAAAGAAGTGCGACCGACTTTGTCATTTGATGCGAATGAATACTTTTCAAAGCTCTTTAGCCGACTGTTCAGATTATGATTGCCAGTAAGGACCTAAATCGCCCTATCGGTTCTATTCTGAACGCGCAGAGTGGACAAAGAAAGGTTAAAGCTTCATGGCTCTGTTGACTGAAATTCTGCCTAACTACCGCCACCACGTCTTCCACCAGATTTTCGGGGACGAACTATCGATTTTAAGGAGGCCATTGAGAACTGTTTATGACTCCCAGGGCTCACTCTCGGCCAGGATTTCCTCCCCTAATCACCTCCGGCCATTTGGGCGGGAAAAGTGTTTGCTCTGCATTACTGGTGTTTGCACAACTCGTGTATCAGTTTCCATCTGGCTGGCTGTGCTAATCTGCTTGTCGACTCCTGCTGGCGCATAAGTACAACCGCACTCAGTGGCAGAGATCTAGCGGGAGCGATGATTTATGTTCCAAATGAGATTCGAAAGAATTTTTCCTTTGAAGCCTACAAATCACATGTTGACATCGTACTCGGCTTCTCTCTAGCAAACCCTTCTGCCCGCACCACCTCCAAGCTCCATTCCGTCACTGTCCTACTGGAATGATACTGTACTATGTCAGGGAAGGGGAGTGTTGCCCGGATTGAAATAGGGTTTGATCAAACGTTTTCTCGAGCTGAGCCAAATAATCTCCTGTTTAGACATCGAGACTGCCATGGTTGCACCCTGCTTGTTTTTCCAGCCTTGACGAAAGCTTCCACGAAGACTGACGTCTATTGTGGCCAGTCGCATTGTCAAGCTGTGAAAAGCACCCAGTCACACTCATGCGGTTATCAGCAAATCGGCACACAGCTGGTGCCGATTGGAGTCTGGACAGATACTTTCACAGACGATATCTTCTCATAATGAATAACTCTTGCGGAACACCTGTAGCCACGTCGTACGTGGACAATATCATAATCTAGGGCGCACAGTTACATGATCATTTCATACTAGTTCAAGAAAACCACGGGAAACAAATGTTGGCGTCGTCACACTTTTTGCGTAGAGGACTTCCAAAAGAGACTTTGTATTCAATCGAAATTTCCAGTCGTGTCGACTGCCTGGGTGCAGGTCCAAAGGTAAAAGTATGCACACACGGATCACGCATTGAGCAACCATGCCACTTGTCTGTTGCAGCAGTGTGCCTGGTTGTGGCGATGGAAGCCGTGACCTGGGCACCTCCATGATGAAGATGAGCGACAGCTTCACCCTGGACGCGGGCGAGTCCCTGGCAGACGCCTTCAGCGAGGAGATGCTCCAGTGGTACCAGGACAGGGAGGCCAACGCCACGCCCCCAACCTTGGTTTAACCTCCTCTTGACCTCTACATGGTCCGGATGTGACCTTGATCAGACCACGCGACCCTGACGCAACTTCCTCGGGGTACCACTTTATTCACACGTCTTCCTTGCAAATGGCATTGATCTGATCTGGGTGTGACCATCCAGAGATCTTGTTATAATTCAGTAACCTCGATGTGATATCATCTCTCACTGTGAAGTGACAGTAGGATGAGCACTGAACAGTCTGTGAGAGATCTTAGATTGACCGCGGTAATCCCAAAGATGAGGTTACCCGTAACTCAGATACCATGTGGATGTTCAGCTGGAGTTGACATCAGCGATAAACACTTCATTATCGCATAAGTCAGAACTGATCAGGGTGGCGTTCTGGTCGTGTGCTGGACTCAACATGTAATATCACGAGTGAAAGAAGATCTGACTACATCAATGGAACCATTTTCTCGGAGAGATGTTGCGAAGTTTTTGGCAGAGCCTGGAAGCCGGGGAGCTGCACTCTGACGTCATGAGTGAAAGAAGATCTGACTACATCGATGGAACCATTTCTCGAAGAGATGTTGTGAACTGTTTGGCAGAGCCTGGAAGCCAGGCAGGAGATGTTGTCTGAAGTGCCAGCAATAGCGGCGAGATAAGGGCTGGTGGGGTTTATGGCTTCCCAACTGTTTGCCCTGGTTGCAGACAGGGGTGAGTCTGTGCTAGCCCTCACGCGGGCGTGATTGGTTGGTGTTTTGCCCTTTGGCTACAAAGCGACCACAAACTGCTTTGGGAGAGGACCAGAGGACGGCGGTGTTGCGGTGGTGTGTGCCAAGCCCTCGCCACTGGAAGCGGTGGAGAAATCGGCCGCTCTGTTGCGCGGATAATGCCCCGATATGAAGCACAATATAGCTGTACCCTGTTTGCCCAATTCTGTCCGCTGCAAGCGCACTAGAGTGTCCTCTCCTAGATCAAAGGGAATGCACAGGATGGGAAAGCTTACTCAATCACGTGCCCGTCCAAGATGTCGACCCTGGCTGAAATGAGAGTGTGGTTGCAGAGATAGAGTGAAAGGGAATCCGTCACCTTATCCGACATCCTGTTCGGCATTCGGTATACATAGAAAAGGCTGGGGATATTTCACTCACATATCGTGATCTCGTTGCCATTATCACCATCCTGACGATGACGTCATTACAGTATTGACTTTATTAAAATTATCTATATACCGTGTGTAATTAAGCATCGCTGGAAAGATAAAGTGCGAGTTGGTGTGAATGTGTGCAAAGTTTTATAGACAACGTTGAACTGAACTTAGTATTCATAAATATAAGTATTCGCCGTTGAAAATGTTGATACCATCCTCATTATTTGTGGCAGCTTGTTTAAAAATCACAAGAACCACAGGCTGGTAAGGTAAGCCCTTCCTAGACTGAGTGATGAAGAGGTACAAGTGCAGATTAGCAGATGTGAAAGCTAAACAGACGCATGCACACAAACGTGCAAATGCACACACGCGCGCGCACACACACACACACACACACACACAAACACACACACAGAGTGAGCGAGATAGAGCGGGGAGAGACAGGGGGGGGGGGGGGGGGGTCGGCCGACTAGCACGAGCTCGCGCGTGCGCACACACACACACACACACACACACACACACAGCGAGATAGAGAGGGGGAGGGGGGCCGACTATAGCACTCTCACGCGCGCGCTCGCACACGCACACACACGCACACACAGTGAGCAAGATAGAGCGGAGAGAGAGACGGGATGGGGTGGGGTGCGATTATAGCGCGCACGCACACACACGCACACACAAAGGAAGCAAAATAGAGTGGAGAAAGAGAGAGAGCGGTGGGAAGGGGTGGGGGTGGGGGCGACGACTAGCGCGCGCGCACGCACACACACAGTGAGCGATATAGAGCACAGAGAGAGAGAGAGAGAGAGAGAGAGAGGGCGTGGGGAAGGGGGGGGGGGGGGGGCGACTCGCACGCGCACAGCAGCACAGACTGAGCAAGATAGAGCGGAGAGAGAGGGTGGGTGGGCGATTAGCTCGCGCGCGCACACACACACAAACACACACGCGCACACACGAAACATTTATGTACACAAGTTTGCTCCACCGGTGACAGGATTCAACGATCATGACAATCGTATGCGATCTTTAAGATTCTCTCAGGCGTGCAAAGATTGCCATTCAGTGCCGCCGAGAAAGCGTGATCAAATCGCCACGCAGTCATCACAGTACAAAATTATAAACACAATGCATCTCGTAATGGCATCAAGAATCGCCACTAGACAGGACGTCAGAGCTCCCAAGTCAGTTCAGCCAGAGGTGCTAACTCTAGTGTCTCTGCTTCAGCTAAACTACGTCTTCCTCGTCTCCTTCCTCTCGGCTTGATGGCAAGTCCGGATCTACTTCGCCTACCACCAGCCTCCCCCCTTCTCCCTACTCTCCCCTTCCCCCTTAACCTCTCCCCCTTCCCCTACTCTCCCCTTCCCCCTACTCTCCCCTTCCTCCTACTCTCCCCTTCCCCCTTAACCTCTCCCCCTTCCCCTACTCTCCCCTTCCCCCTACTCTCCCCTTCCCCCTTAACCTCTCCCCCTTCCCCTACTCTCCCCTTTGCCCTACTCTCCCCTTTGCCCTACTCTCCCCTTTGCCCTTAACCTCTCCCCTTTCCCTCTCCCTTCCCCCTACTCTCCCCCTTCCCCTACTCTCCCCCTTCCCCCTACTCTCCCCCTTCCCCCTACTCTCCCCTCTTCCCCCTACTCTCCCCCTTCCCCTACTCTCCCCCTTCCCCTACTCTCCCCTTTCCCCTTAACCTCTCCCTTCCCCTACTCTCCCCTTTCCTCTACCCTCCCCCTAATCCTCCCTACTCTCCCCTTTCTCCTTAACCTCTCCCTTCCCCCTACTCTCCCCTTTTCTCTACCCTCCCCCTACTCCTCCCCTTTCCCCTACTCTCCCCTTTTCTCTACCCTCCCCCTAATCCTCCCTACTCTCCCCTTTTCCCTACTCTCCCCTTTTCTCTACCCTCCCCCTACTCCTCCCCTTCTCCCTACTCTCCCCTTTCTCCTTAACTTCTCCCTTCCCCCTACTCTCCCCTTTCCTCTACCCTCCCCCTACTCCCCCCCCCCTTCCCTTCTCCCTACTCTTCCCCTCCCCCCCCCCCCTCTGCCCCCCTGTTATCCCCCATCCCTACCCTCCCCCTTCCCTTTTTCCCTACTCTCCCTACATTACCATCGCCACACCATTGCCTACCTTTTCTGTCCATATTTATCCATAGTCTGTCATTGTGTTCAAAGTGCCATGAAAACGTTGAATTAGCAACTGACGTCTACTCTGTCATTGTGTTCAAAGTGCCATGAAAACGTTGAATTAGCAACTGACGTCTACTCTGTCATTGTGTTCAAAGTGCCATGAAAACGTTGAATTAGCAACTGACGTCTACTCTGTCATTGATTCAGTCAACAGTCGATGGATACTTGCAGTATTTAAGACATTCGGAAGATCTGGCAGCTGTTATGGTGCACTCAAGTTTGAGTTTCAATTTCTTTTTTGAATTGTCTGTATACATGTGTATGCATATTTTAATATCATCTATATGTCTACAGTTTGTATTGTTTTCAGGTTCATTGTTGAATTGTTGTTAGAATTCTCAAGCCAAAAAATTGTTCCAAATGGGCTCTGTAAATATTGTGTTACCCTTTAGTCATTGAATAATGTTTGTTGTTGTATGGTGTTGTGAATAAGCAACTAATTTGCCTTTACATTTCAGACTGACCAAAGATTTATGAAACATTTCCTCCATTGTTGTAACGACAGTTATGCATGAAACAACATTTTATTCAAGCAAAGTATCTCGAATAGAGTATCTCCTCAGGACTTGACCATTTAGTGCAATACTAGTAAGCTGATGAGAGTGGTTATATAGCATGGAGTGAGTATAGAGGCGGTTAGAGAACAAAACAGGTTTTATTGGCAAGGAGTGACTGCTACAGGCAGCACAGCCATCATGCCATGCTGTGCACTTGTACAGGTGACAATGAGGCTTAGAGACATGATAAAACTTCAAGAAATCCCTAAAAAGCTTTAAAATGGGGCTTTTAACATTTTGAGCTTTAATGTCCTTATCAAATAATTCATTGTGTGCCAAATATTTGCAATAGCACACATACCTTTTATGGTTTTCTTAGCAATGGGTTTACATGTGGTTTGGGGGGAAATTGTGGCCTATAATAATGAAAATGTAACTTTATTTAAATTGATCATTATACATTCAGACTGTGTGATAAAGTCATTCTTTTCTTCTTTTTTGTGTGTGGGAATGTTACTGAAAATTGCTTCACAATGTAGTTTAGACATATCCCTTTTGTTCTTAAACTACTTGTCTCATGAACACTCACATGTGAAGGAAGTTGCCCCACCTTCCTCCATGGAACCATTCTCAGCTGCTGTAACTGCCTCATCCAGAGTCTAAATGATTCCACAGTTCTCTGGGATTTGCATGGGTCAGGTTTATTTTTCTATTAGATGTAAACATCAACCATTTGTTTACGTTACAATCAGCTGGTTTCGTTCTATGACACGTTGGTTTGTGCCAAATGGAGGTAATAATTAAATACCAAACAAAACTTGGGTGTAGACTGCATACTGTATCATGACTTCATAATAAACTGCCAATCTCTGTGCAATAAAGAAAAGTCTTCACCACGACACTGGCTTTTATTCATAACAACAAAACTGCACGGTACAACAGACTGACTACAGAACTGCCTACATGTAGGTTAGCAACAGTATGCAAGTACATGTACCACAAACGTTTGCTTGGTCCAGTGGTACTGAAAGACTGCAGGAAAGCAAGGGAGTGCTTCTGTTGGACATCTGGTAAGAAAAAGTGCACAAAACACATCATCACCACCAGCAAAATGTTGCGCATCTCCACAGCTATCCTATGTGAACAATACTGATGACTTGACCAACGTACAGGGAAGTTCTCGTCATTTTGGCATGATGAGTGGCATCAGTTCAAAACAATGCATTGGTCTCCATCTTGTGTGAAACCTATCAAAGTAAATGATTGAAATCCTTTCAAAGGAACAAACAATTTACACAGATTAAAGTGGTAAACATTCATTCCTAAAGTAGAAGATGGATGAAACATGAACAAATATGTGAGAACTTTATGTGGCCTGTAGTTCACTACAGATGCCATTCATCTTATAGAGAAAATTACTAAAATACAGCTCTTTGTATATCTACAAGATTCTTTATATTACAAAGAGGCAATGAAAATACATATTATTTTTCCTCTTTTAAACTGCTGTGATATCAATATTTTGGCAGCATTGTGACAAATCAATTCTCTACAAAATATAGTATCCAATTAAAAATAAAATAGTCATTTTCTCTCAGAGACACTTGAGAAAATAAGGTTTCTGCACACTGGATATGTAAGCACAATAAAGACCATAAACACCAATCTCAAAATTACAGTGATGTTTCCTTGTCCTCTGTTGGCCGCCTGCATTAATTGATGTGACTCGGTCACACAGCCTTCAACAATAGCATACCTCAAGCAAGCAGGCTCTCCTGCAGTACATCTTCAGCAACTCCTGCACTAGAATGACAGAAATAAAACTTCATAGAGATTTGAATGATATGAAAAAAAGGGGAAAAAGCCTGATTCATATGGAGAGAGCCATCACTGTAAAAAGCCTGATTCATATGGAAAGAGCCATCACTGTAAAAAGTACTGAGTCCCCTGCAGATTCAGTTGCTTCTTTCAAAATTTGATGGGCAGACCTCTCCTGGAAACTCCTACAAGTGGAAAAATAGTCAGAGCAAAAGAGGAAAATGCCTTGATTGTCAAAGAAATGGTAGAAACATTTGTTATCAAATGTTCTCCACTCCAGAGATTGGGGCAAGATATGTGTGATGGACAAGCAGCAATGGAAAAGGAAGCAGGAAAGGCGAGGGCATACTGATTCCTGGCAGGTAAATACACAGAACTTGTCATCTGAGCACACTGTGGCCACTGGAAAACCCAGGCCTCTGTTTCTGTCTCAAAGCCAGCTGAGCTGCCACTAGCCCAGCACAGCCACTGATCAATGACTACTGTGCAACAGGTGTAGTCCAGCACAGCCACTGATCAATGACTACTGTGCAACAGGTGTAGTCCAGCACAGCCACTGATCATGGACTACTGTGCAACAGGTGTAGTCCAGCACAGCCACTGATCAATGACTACTGTGCAACAGGTGTAGTCCAGCACAGCCACTGATCAATGACTACTGTGCAACAGGTGTAGTCCAGCACTGCCACTGATCAATGACTACTGTGCAACAGGTGTAGTCCAGCACAGCCACTGATCAGTGACTACTGTGCAACAGGTGTAGCCCAGCACAGCCACTGATCAGTGACTACTGTGCAACAGGTGTAGCCCAGCACAGCCACTGATCAGTGACTACTGTGCAACAGGTGTAGCCCAGCACTGCCACTGATCAATGACTAATGTGGAACAGTTGTAGTCCAGCACAGCCACTGATCAATGACTACTGTGCAACAGGTGTAGCCCAGCACAGCCACTGATCAGTGACTACTGTGCAACAGGTGTAGCCCAGCACAGCCACTGATCAGTGACTACTGTGCAACAGGTGTAGCCCAGCACAGCCACTGATCAGTGACTACTGTGCAACAGGTGTAGCCCAGCACAGCCACTGATCAATGACTACTGTGCAACAGGTGTAGCCCAGCACTGCCACTGATCAATGACTAATGTGGAACAGTTGTAGTCCAGCACAGCCACTGATCAATGACTACTGTGCAACAGGTGTAGCCCAGCACTGCCACTGATCAATGACTAATGTGGAACAGTTGTAGTCCAGCACAGCCACTGATCAATGACTACTGTGCAACAGGTGTAGCCCAGCACAGCCACTGATCAGTGACTAATGTGGAACAGGTGTAGCCCAGCACAGCCACTGATCAATGACTACTGTGAAACAGGTGTAGCCCAGCACAGCCACTGATCAGTGACTAATGTGGAACAGGTGTAGTCCAGCACAGCCACTGATCAATGACTACTGTGCAACAGGTGTAGCCCAGCACAGCCACTGATCAATGACTACTGTGCAACAGGTGTAGCCCAGCACAGCCACTGATCAGTGACTACTGTGCAACAGGTGTAGTCCAGCACAGCCACTGATCAATGACTACTGTGCAACAGGTGTAGCCCAGCACAGCCACTGATCAATGACTACTGTGCAACAGGTGTAGCCCAGCACAGCCACTGATCATGGACTACTGTGCAACAGGTGTAGCCCAGCACAGCCACTGATCAGTGACTACTGTGCAACAGGTGTAGCCCAGCACAGCCACTGATCAATGACTACTGTGCAACAGGTGTATCCCAGCACAGCCACTGATCAATGACTACTGTGCAACAGGTGTAGCCCAGCACAGCCACTGATCAGTGACTACTGAGCAACAGGTGTAGCCCAGCACAGCCACTGATCAGTGACTACTGTGCAACAGGTGTAGCCCAGCACAGCCACTGATCATTGACTAATGTGGAACGTCCATGACAGAAGTGAAATCAAGTGAATGCAGAGCCCTGTACACACACACACAACCAACTGTAAGTTGCGTAGATTCTTCTGTCTGCATGCATACCTTTCTGCAGCAATGAGACTACATGAAGGTGCCATGTTGGCAGAGTAAAATGGTAAACAAAAAACGTCATTTTCAATAAATACCAACATGGTGCTACACTGTTTCATCACAGCGAACAAACTGCTTGTTGGATATTCAAACAAACAAACAAACAAACAAAAACAAGCAAAAGCACAGTTTGTCTTGGAGAGCAACATTTTGGTCACAAGTCCAGCACCCTGCAACAGACTGAAAAGCCAAACTGCAGAACAGAGAACTACCAAAAGTGCTGTGTAAGTGTCAATATTCCTGTCATCACATTAGTAAGCAGATTTAATGATTGAATAGTGTCTATGGATGAATAGCTAATGACCTTATATCATCATACCTTTATTCCAATGGTTTGAGTATGAATACACCCATGTTTTAAATATAAATGTCATTAAAAACTTACCAGATCCTAAATCCAAAGCAAAAATGTGTTTGTCTATCACTAAGTGAGTGGCATTGTATGTTTCTGGCCATGTACTTCTGTAAAGACACCAATAAATATACAGTCTTTGTATGTTTCTTAAAACCAACCTTGAAAAAAATACACCTCCCAGTTTGAGAGATGCATATTTTTGCATGACTGGTCTTTGGGGCAACTGGCACTGCACAGGTCAGACTGACAAGGTGTTGCTAGTGTTGTGCCCCAGTGGGCAGACACAAATGCATATATGATATAGTGGGTGGAGGCTGACAAGGTGTTGCTAGTGTTGTGCCCCAGTGGGCAGACACAAATGCATGTAGTGAGTGGAGGCTGACAAAGTGTTGCTAGTGTTGTGCCCCAGTGGGCAGACACAAATGCATGTAGTGAGTGGAGGCTGACAAGGTGTTGCTAGTGTTGTGCCCCAGTGGGCAGACACAAATGCATGTAGTGAGTGGAGGCTGACAAGGTGTTGCTAGTGTTGTGCCCCAGTGGGCAGACACAAATGCATGTAGTGAGTGGAGGCTGACAAGGTGTTGCTAGTGTTGTGCCCCAGTGGGCAGACACAAATGCATGTAGTGAGTGGAGGCTGACACATCATTCATTGCACTGAGGAGGACAAAGCTGGACTTGCCTCACACACCCCGTTCAAATTGACACTGTGGAAATAAGCTTCACCTCTGATGACGTGGCCAAGCTTGTCACCAGTGCAGCTATCTGGACTCTCTGACTTGCATACAGATGGCAACACAGAGCTGGAGTCACTGGGTGCTACCTCCTCAGCAGGATGCCAGCCCTTGCATGGGACCATGTGCAGTTTCCATCACAGGACTGCTATTGAGCTGAGTTACTGCCATTCTCTGCATTATCCAGCTCTTATTCTCAGGCCAGGTGCTGCTGCAGATAATCTGCTTTTTGTTCAGGGTTTTTGCTCTTTGCTAGGAACTTGGTGTTGTGATGGCTTTGTGTCATGCATAATGGGCAGTGGAAGGCAGTAAGCACATCCAGTAAGAAATTTGGATTCAGGTCCTTCTGCTGTGTCCATAAAGCAGTCAAAGAATTCTCCTCTCTGTGTCCTTTGCTTTTCCTAACTTTGTATCACTGCTTTGTAAATCCATACACATTCCTCTTTTTAAACAAACACAACAGAGGCCAAAATAAGTCTGTCCACTCAGCAAATTTGAAGAAAATAGCTGTTGGGGAGCTTCCCTCTTCCATTCCACTAATTGACTGTGACATCTTTAATCTTTCAGTCTATTCTTTTCCTGATTCCAAGAGGTCTGCAAGTTCATTAGTCTTCATGTAGCAGTCAAACAAGGGCTGTACTTCCAAAGGCTCTCCCCCCCCCCTCCCCCCACCCCCACCCCCCAGCAGCCTGACTGTCTCTATTTTTCCTGCTGATGCTAAACTTTATTTTTGATTATAAAACAAAGAAAAAAGAAATCGATGGTAAAAAATGAACAACACGCTATCCCATCTTCCCTACCCTATGAGCACTAGGGAATCCACTATTAAAGTGGGGAAAAAAGCATTTTCATTGAAAGAGTTTGGTAATGTATGTTCAATCTGGCCTCTTCTTATAAGAAAAATTGAAAAGAACAGAAAAAGTTACCTTAACCACTGGGTTTTTTTCTTTGGCCTAAACAAACAATTCTCCTCCATTAGCAGATGATGCAGCAACCAGTGTTCATGAACCCCAAGGCAACTAGATCTTTGAAAGCACAAACTTATGCAGGAGTAGTGGAGTTATTCTAGGTAAGTTGGTTCATATAGCCGACATCAATAAACTGTTTCAGTCAAATTGCCCAGAAGTATTCCACGTGAACAGTCTCTCCCTTCTCCATCAATTACACTTTTCCCTCCAGCAACTTCTTAAGAAAAATCACATCCTCTACAACCCAACAACTCTCTCCGCTAATGTCATGTCAAAGGCTGCATGAAAACTAATACAACTTAAGCAATACATCCTGCATGGTAAATACACATCATTGTACCAATATGCAAGGCTGATGCAGCAACACTGTGCAATGCGTAACAACTGCTCAACATGTGAAGGAAGCTCAGCTCCTAGTCAGTTGGTTGTACAGATTTGCAAGCTAAAGATTAATCACAGACATGTGCAATCAAAATCTACAGAATGCATCTATGCTAAAGAAAGGAAACGGTACTATCACAGACTTCATCACTTTGTTAAAGGAGGGAACACACCACTTGACAACACGGAGATAATGCTCTGCAGGACAGACAGTCCTGCTTTTGATCACTGATTGCAAAACCACAACATCTATGGGACAGATGCTGAACAACCTCCAACAACACCACAGCCTCCTCAACCTGAAGCTAGCTACGTACACATACAGGGGGATGTGTGTGCATGCATACAGATATCCACAGAGAGTCATACAACAGTAGATGCAAGGCACAACACTACAGCAGACATCAGGCCCGAGCCAGGCACGCCAGGGAGCAAGGTTGGACTCGGCCATCCTCACCACTGAATGTGGTCCAGCAAGGGTCTGGTCTTACAGGACAGCACCTACAGGCCTGCACACTAGGGAGGAAAGAAAAGTTGTAGGCCTTCTCTAGCAGGCCCACAGCACACACAAAGTACTACAATTTCATTGGAATCCCTACGTCACACAACGACAGCAATAAACCCATATGTGATACTTTCTCACACCTTCTTTGTGATATGAGCAGCTGTCCAATAATTGCACATCATTCTCAAGGACTGAGTTCCAATTCAAAAGGATTGTGAGTTCTTCCTTTTGCTTCAGTGACTGACTTTGTCACACAGACTGCAGCAACAAATGATTACCTTTAAACTGATGCCATCCACAAAGCTCTGCACACCCCTGCACTTTTTCTTTTCACTCCCTACTCTGGTGCAACAGTCAGCCAAGGCTGAGTCTGTCTTGCTCCAATCCCACACTGGGATCATCCAACCTTAATCTCAAGCACTCATGTCCATCCCAAGCCTATCTCACTTGTTTAAAGATAGGACACTGTGGATAAAGTTGCCTTTCTCCACAAAGTCAGCCTGGCAGATGTTGATGCGGTTGCCCTGGCCACTCTTGTTGGCCTTGTTGGCCACCCAGTCAGCAAAGACAGGGTTGACTTTGAAGGCCAGGTTCCCCAGGGAGCCTGAGAAGTGGGCAATGATGAAGCCAGCATCTGGGGTCAGCACACCTTGGTGCACGTGGAACACGTCCTCTGGCCGTCCCCGCTGGAACTCCGTTTCCAGGAAGCCCACCATGCGCTGCACATCAGTGGTGTCGGGCCAGGGTGCCTTGATCAGGGAGGCTGGCCACACATCCCCTCGATCTGAGGCACACTTATCATGATAGAAAAGAATGACCTGATGACCCTTCCCCTCCAGGTTGGCCAGGGTCAATGCTGAGGCTGGCTGCCGTGGGCAGAGGCGCTTGCCAAAGATGGAGCTGATGTCACCCAGGAGCTGTTCATGGTGGGCCGGGGTCATGTGGTACAGGTGGTTGAAATCCAGGATGACCACCTCACCTGGGTGGTGCTCCAGCCAGGAGGCCACCTCCTCCAGGCCTGACTTTGCCTTCCTGCCAAACAGGGCATGGATGAAGTACACATCCTCCTGGCCCTCACGGGATGCCACACGAAGGTCAAAGTATCGGATACCTGCCCTCAGCTGCCCTGTCAAGGAGAGATTCTGAGTGAGGGACCACCGAAAGATGATCTCCTTGGCCATGGGTCCGAACATCTTGGCCAGGTCCTTGATGGTCTGAGAGGTGTCAGGGCCAAGCTCCGAGGACTTGTCCAGGGCATGGGTGAAGGCATCATGGGATCCTGCAGCACACAGATGAAGGCAGTGATGTCAGCAAGGGTACAACTGGATGCAAAAGGTGTGTCAGAGGTGAACCACTGAAGTGAATTGCAGGTTTCCAAAACTATTTCAATGGAACATGCAAGAACCATAAAAAGCAAATAACTGAAGAGAAAACCATAGCACCAGATACAAAAATCATAAATAATTTCAAGCACTACCCAATAACAAATGCTCACTAGTTCTGCACAAAGGAAAATGTGAAGACAATGACACATGAACATATCACAGGAAATCCTTCCATCCAGAAAATTTGGCATCATGGGGATCCTCTCCTCGTGGATTATGCAATGCATCTGAGACATGCTCATTTTTATGCTCCAGTTAGTGATTCAACAAATTTTCAGATTCAAAGTAATTTTTCACAACTGCATATATATATTTGAGTATTTCTAATTTACATAGAGTACAGCAGTTCTAACTTAAACTGGTTTTGGCCCAAGAAAAAAATACATCTAGTGGAAACCGTGGATGCCTTTAAGTTTGGTGTAAGTCCAATTACTGATGCATTGCATAAGAAAATGTTACACTCATCTCTTCGCAATGTCCTGTTGTGGGGGTTCTCCTAGCTTGAGCTGGGAAGTTCACAAACGCTGGTGGTCGTTTTTGATAAACTTTATTCACGCACTGGTCGACACACAGCAGTGAAAATCAGTAAACAGTATCGCTGTAACAACTTCACTCTACGTGCAATGCCATAGAGGACTCACTCCTTACGAAGGATCCCCCTGTGGGTTTGGGGTAAGAATTGACCCACTGCGTCTCCCTAACCAATTCGTAACTAGGGACACCGTGACTTGATTAGCGTTTACTATAAACTGTTCTAGTGATTTTCGTGCTAATGGTCTAACATAGCCTACAAGGCTGATAGGCCGAAAACACTGCCCATCCATCCATCCATCCATCGGGGTAAGAATTGACCCACCGTGTCTCCCTACACTATTCGTAGGAGGCAAATAACTCGGGACACTGTGACTTTGCGTTTACTCTAAACTGTTTCAGTGATTTTCCTACTTAATGGCCTTACATAGCCTATATATAGGCTGATAGACCGTAAAACACCATCCATCCATCCATCCATCCATACAAAGGAGGACTGAGATTTACCTTCTAGTTAAGCTCTCCCCTTAACTCTGTCATATGCGCTCTTGTTCTCCCCCTCTCTGTCATTTTGTCGGGCTTTTATACCCTTTACACAGGTTCCAGACACTTCCAGAACAGCATAGGATCTGCTCCACTGCCACGATGCTTCACGAATGACGTCACGTGACACAGCCAAGACAAATTTAGCCCGACTCAACACGTGACCAGGCAATGGCATTAGGTGATTAGCAGAGAGGCTGATGTAAACAGCCCGATTGCGCTACGATGTTCCCGTTAATTCTGGAACACTCACAACAAAAACATCCAATAACCCTAGAATAAAATCAAGGCAGATTTTATTCACACACTCCATGCCCTGATTTTTACAATGAGCAAGATCTTGTTCACAATCTGCACTGATAAAGAGTTTGCAGCTTATCTTCAGCATACACTACAAAACTGCACACACCACATTAAGTGTTTGTTTTGGTTTCAGAGGACAGCAACCCTCACACCTATCTGATGAAATGTACCTGCTAGAGAAATCCAGATACCCTGACAACCCATGCACTTTCATACGACTTTATTGTTAAAAGGAAATAATTCCCCCCAGCATTATCCAAGCAGCAAGAAATACTGTATACCAATGCATTTGTGAAACACCCAGAGAACTTGCTGTGGGTTGCTTACAATGTTACAAATGAAAACACGTGAACATGAAACCCAAGAGCCTGCCACTTCTCAGACATATCACATAGTAATGAAGTATCACTGCTGTGCTGCTGAACTAAACCCAAAATACCTGCCACAATACAGCAGATTTGCAGTACATTGTGCACATGAAGCACACATGAAGCACACAGACACACACACACTCACACACACACATACACTCACACACACATAATTATACACACACATATACACACACAGACACATACATACAAACACACACACATACATATATACATGCACACACACAAACACAGACACGCAATTGTAAAGAAATATACATGCAGTAATGATGCACATGCTGACACACTTGCTTATACACTTCCTCATCACACCCCACATCCCAAACCCAAGTTTGCTGTGAAAGAGAAATATTTTTGTGCAAAGCAATTTCCATGTCATACACCCATCATGCAAATGAATACACCTACACACACACACACACACACCTACTTACAAACCTACACACACACACCTACACACACACACACACACACACCTACACACACACACATACACACACACACGAACACACAAACCTACAAACACAAACCTACACACACACACCTACACACACACACACACACACCCACACACACACACTGTGCACTGAACATTTCCAATCAAGAATCTCTGCAGGCAGTCACTCTCTGCAGAGAACGCACTATTAGAACAAGGGTCAGAGCCCACGTGAAGACCACTATGTTAGGAGGGCGGCAGAACTGTTTCACCCAGAACCAATCCTGTCCAAACTACAGCGCTGACCTTTTTTCCTCCAAACTACAAAGGTGAGGAGCCATGCTGCAGCAACCCCACTTGGGAGGTTGTCCAACTTGCTCAGGGTGAAGCCAAGCAGAAAACACTGCACCGGCAGCCAGGGTTAGCTCAGCAATCCCGGCCTTGCCCACACACCCTGGCAGACAGGCTCTCACAGCCAGACAGAGGGTTGCCCATGCAAGCAGACTTTGGCAGCATAAACCCTCCATGCATGGGTTCTCAGTACCCCTTCTTGTTAGGCAGAACAGGAGGAGGCATCCAATTATGTCTGCCCACTGCCTCTCCTCTGCTTCCCCCTCCCCCCTTCCGCCCCCCACCCCCACCCCCCCACCCCCTCCTGCCGGTAGCAGGCACCGCCTGAGAGTCTTGTGGAGTAGGGAAGGCAACAAGCAGGCTGTGTGTGTAACACTGAGGGCAAGGACAGAAAACACAGAATCTCCCCCCAGATCTGGGTGTTTGAAAGAGATAACCATGGGAGCCATAACAAAAGGCCCCAGGGCTGCAAGAACCAGATGGCAGTGAAGATCTCTCTGTTCTTGCACACACACACACACACACACACACACACACACACACACACACACACACACACACACACACACACACACACACACATGTGTGTGTTGTTCGTCCGTCGAGTCGACGAGGACCACTCTAGTCATCCGGGGGGGTTTCTGGGACTGGCTCTGTGCGTGCGCAGATGGCTGACGAGGCCGATCCTGGCACGGAAGGTTCGGGAACAGAAGGGACATGGGACAAGTGGGACGTCTCCAGGAGGGTTTACAGCACGGGCCTTTCGGGCTTGCCTCCTCTTTTCTGCGGCGGTGATCCTGGTTGCCTCGCATGTCTTGGCACCTTTGTGGATGGAAGAGCGCCAGGTGGATCGGTCCATTGCAGCTCGTTCCCACGTGTCTGGGTTGATGTTAAAAGCTTTCAGTGAGGCTTTCAGGGTGTCTTTGAAGCGCTTCTTTTGCCCACCGTGGGACCGCTGGCCATACTGGAGCTCGCCATAGACACACACACACACACACACACACACACACACACACACACACACACAGTTGATAGGATTGCTTCATCCCCAAAACATTTCTATTTTATATTCCTCCCTTTACTCTCCTACCACCTGCTTGAAAACAAATGAGTCCATTCCAAGTTCTTTTTCCTTGGCATTTTTCCTTTACAGCTCACTCATGCCAGATTAAGCACCTTGGTTGTTGTCCTCACATCCAGTCTTCATAATCATGGTTTTCCTGTTGACTGATGTACTATGTCTATATTTATCTACTTCATCATCAAAAGACTAAATTTCCCTACTTCCATTGCTCAATCATTCCCTAATGCCCTTGCTTCACAAATTTTCATATCTCATACTTCTGTTTTTCATTCATAGTTTTCCTTACCTTTCCAGAGAATGTGTCTCCTCCCTCATTCAATAATTGTCCTTCATTTGGTCCTTCTCTTTTCCCCCTGTACTATCTGCCCTGAACACCTCTCTTTCTAAGGCTACTACCATCTTTCCTTCTTTCCTGCTCCACTTTTTATCTCATAGTACTCAATCTCTGTCTTGGCTTCTTCAGCTCCATAACCCATTTGTTTCCGTTTCATCCTTTTCATCTAGCTATTTTCTCTTCTGTTCTACTCATCCTTACCACAAACTCTCCATCTCAATCTGTTTCTCTGCCTCTGTCATTTTTTTCTCTGACTCTTGTCTTATACTGTCTGTCTGGGTTTCTCTCTGATTCAATTTATTATAAGTACTTTTGTCCCCCCCCCCCCGACCCCCCTACCCCCCCCCGACCCCCCTACCCCCCCCCCCGAACCCCCCACCCCACCCCCCCCCCTCCCATGAAATGCAGGATGAAAGTCTACTCAGACTAAATCAGTTGTAGTTCCATTTAAAAGAAGAGGGAGTGATAAAGGGGGGAAAGGGGATAGTCTGAGCAAAGCAGGTGGGAAAGTTGCCCTTTTCAGACAAGGAAATGCCCAAATAATATAGATACAGTAAATGAGGCAGGGTAGAAATATATGAGGCAAGGAGGTGAAGACAAATACACAAATGCCTGATGAAAAGTCAGAATGAATGAGTCACAAAGGAAAGATGCAGAAGGACACAGGGCTTGACTGCAACCGAGAACCTCGTTTGGAAGTGGGAAGAAAATGAGAAAAAGAAGGTTGGGAAAATGGAGAGATGTTAGGGAAATAAAATGAATAAACTCTACTGATGTGCATCTGATGGCTTCCGTGCTTCTCAAAATGATTCGTGTTCAGCAAGGGATTATCTCTGCTGGGTGATGATACTGAAACTTTGATTGACAGAGTGCATCTAACAACGCGTACATCAACAGTTACATAATGTTTTCAACATCATGATGAGTGCAAGGCTCACCAGGCAGCAGCCATTTGCTATGAAAACTGCCTTCACACATTTCAA
>JAWQFJ010005069.1:0-5000 GCA_034096865.1 Theodoxus fluviatilis
CTTTAACCAAGTGCAATACTGAAACACTACAATACTGAAAAAATGAATGATTTAGTGCTCTCATCACCATGGCAGATTGGATTGTATGTCATGCTTTGATATATGCAGTGAACGTCGGCATTTGTACCCGTGCCTGTAACAATGCAGCATACGACATGCATTTTGGGATTTCTGGTAATCTTCCATAATGACAGGTGATGCTTACCTCCCTTCTGTTATCAATGAAAGTATATCCTAATGCTTTCTATTAAATCGGCTCTTCGATCGAGATGGATAAAACTGAATGTGAAATCATACTGGGGATCCATGTTTCCAAAGAGAGCCTCAAAACCCCTCTACTTTTAATGATAACGTGCTTTTAAAATCATTAAGAAAACAACCAATCAAAACTTCTGAATCTGCTGCACTTTGTAGCAGAGATGTAGCAGAGTACAATGGAACGCAGGGATAGCTCGCTCTCTCTCTCTCTCTCTCTCTCTCTCTCTCTCTCTCTCTCTCTCTCTCTCTCTCTCTTCTCCTCTCTCTCTCTCTCTCGCTCTCTCTCTCTCCCCCCCCCTCCCTCCTCCCTCGCTCCCTCGCTCCCTCCTCTCCCCCTCCTCCTCCCTCCTGCCCTCCCCCCTCCCCTCCCTCCCTCCCCTCCCTCCCTCCCTCCCTCCCCCCCTCCTCTCTCCCTCCCTCCCTCCTATCCTCTCTCCTCTATCTCTCTCTCTCTCCTCTCTCTCTCACCTTCTCTTCTCTCATCCTCTCTCTCCTCTTTCTCTCTCCTCTCTCTCTCTCTCTCGTCTCTCTCTCTCTCTCTCTCTCTCTCTTTCTCTCTCTCTCTCTCTCTCCTCTCTCCTCTCTCTCTCATCCTCTCTCTCTCACCCCTCTCTCCCCCTCCCTTTTCCCCCTCTCTTTCTCTCTCTTTCTCTCTCTCTCCTCCTTTTATCCTCTCTCTCTCTCTGACTCTCTCTCTCTCTCCCCCTCTCTCTCTCTCTCGCTCTCGTCTCTCGTCTCTCTTCTCGTACAGCTTGGGTGATAATCACAGGTGGAAAAGTCTGCCACTGCGCACATGTTTGATGGTTATTTCCCTGTATTCTCCAAAGGCAGCCATTTTGAATGTACACACGTAGCACCGTAGGTCGTTCAAGATACCGAACGCTCTACAGCACTCAGGGCGGTGGACTCTTGAACGGGAGCGCAACGCGTAGCGACATCGAGCGCTAGACAGCTCGCCGCATCTATAAATATCTGAGGCCAAGGTTTTCTGTCTTGGAGGTGTTTAGTGCTTGGAGAGTGCTCGGTCTGGGCAGTGCTGTTGGCGTGTATATAGCGTGGCAGTGTTAGGTTTTGCATGTGCAGGCCACAGCGGAGTTATCGCTGTTTGCGTCTCCTGTTTTTGGAGACATGTGTTGGAGCAGTCTTGTCGGTGTTCCTGTGGATGCCGTGTTGACTGAACACAGAAGGTTGTCGGATTCTGAAGAGAAAGGCAGCTGTATAGTACACCTGACTAGTTGTACTCACTCATTTAAGGACATGTGTTTATGCCAGAGAGAAATTACATGCTAGAAGATGGAGATGATCTATGGACTAACTGTTTAGGGTAAACCAACATATCTTAATCCTAGGGGAAATGTATTCTGTCTTTCTTTTCTGTTTTCCTTGTCTTTATCTTTTTCTCGTTTCCTCTCTTGACTTTGAGGAGCTTAATGTCGGCATTCTTCCTCTTCCTCCATCCTCGTCGTCAAGAGGATGACCACCGTTCCAGATGACGGCGCAGAGGTATCGGTTGTCCCCCTTGTCATCGGGACACCAGACTGGTCCCCAGGCTGCCCCCAGATTTGCAGTGTTGTCGCTGCGCCGCCTGCACCGGGTGCAGGGACATTCTTCCTCCAGTTTCCACCAGTTTGCAGATCTGACCCCATGTACGTGCTTGTAGGTCATGTGTTTCTTTTGCGGTTATTCGTGAGGTGAAGTTTGACTTTCCTTACTTGTTTGATGTTGAGCACCTGTCCTGCATGCAAAAGTGCAAGTGATTGAAGCTTGTGATGAACTATGGAATACAAAGTGGACAAAGTTACTTTCATAGCGTCATCCAATTGTATCAACACTGAGCTGTTGCATTACCGTTGTCTGCGAGGGTGACTAGAGGTGTGGTGAAGAGGTTCACCTTCATTTCATTCGTAAATGCGAGTTGTGTGTGCCACTATGTGTCGGGAGCACTGACTGCTGGGAGACTCGCGGCCGCACGGTGATAGTCCTGGAGTGGGTGTGGCAGTCCCATGCAGACCGTTGTCGCTAACGCCTGTCCTATCGATGAACGCGCCTCCACGTTGTCTGCAGGGACCAGTTGTAGTGTTCCTCAGCCTCCTTTGAAGGACGGTGGTGCGGGTCAACATTGACTCTCCTGCACAGCCACAAACGCCTTTTTGTCAGAAGCATTAGCGCCCTCCTTGAATCAGACAAAGGTCATTCGTCCGGTAAAATCTGGTCTTCTCTCCAATTTGCAGGATGGACACATCAGCCTCTGGCGTTTTGTCTGGTTGATTGTGTTGATTGTTTAAGCTGGTCTTTGTTGTCATGCATTAGCCACAGTGTGCTGAGTGAGAAGCAGCGAGTGTTAGTGGCTTTATTCTGTAGTCAGGGATGGAAACGCCATCATAATTTGTAGAAAGTACCTGCCTATATATTTTCCCTGCATCTACTAGTTGTCACATTCTCCATTTAGTCGGTGTCCCAATGAACACGGAGACATTTCTGAAGAAGAGTTGTATCTGGTTGCAGTGGAAGAGCACATGTACGATTTGAAGTACTCTGTGTAGCTGAAGAATGTTGACGTGGCTCTGCGTTGATGAACCATAAAGGAAACTACAAATCTCCATTGTTTGAAAGAAAAGCTTCTCTACAGAGGTGTAGTTTTGCACGTCATTGAACGGGTTCTACGTAGAACTTCACTGCCAACGCAGTGCAAACATTCAACACTGCACCAGTATAACTTGGGACAGAGATTCTTCTCTTCCAGAATGGAGGGGCTTTTTTCCGGTCTGCTGGTTGCTTGTCTCCTGACCTGCTGCCTTTGCCAGTCTGAGATATCAAAGCGGGGTTTCTGGAGGATGGTGTTCACTCTGGACGTGGTGGCTCCAGGAGCCAGCCTCTCCACTGCTGCACGAAGCAAGCTGGACTGCGCCCGTCACTGCTCACTGCTGGAAGACTGCAACACATTTGCCTTCCACCAGGACAGCGCCACCTGCTGGCTGTACCCCTACCTGGTGGTGTACGGCACCACTGGCATGGCGTCCCACGGGACTCGCTACTTCTGGCGTCGGTCCTCCAGCTGCCCTGGAGAGCTGGGCTACCAGCTGGAGGCGGGGATCTGTCTCAAGGTCTACACTACGAAAATGAACTGGACGAGATCTGAGGAAACCTGCAGGAAGGACGGCGGCCATCTTCTGATCGCAGACACAGCAGAGAAAAGGAACGCCAGCATCCAGAATGCTAGCTGTGATTTCTGGTTAGGAGCCTCTGACAAGGACAAGGAAGGTATGTACTACTGCTTCTTCTTCTTCTTCTTCTTCTTCTTCTTCTTCTTCTTCTTCTTCTTCTTCTTCTTCTTCTTCTTCTTCTTCTTCTTCTTGTGGAAAGGGTTGTCAATGTCAGTTCATATTTTCATTTCCATTAAGACCAATGTTCCCCCAACCCTTACCATTTGACAAATGGCACTTGAGTGTATTATTCTCAACAACAACAAATAGAATCATAACCGTATTTCACATACACGCTTTCATAACGAGTATCGACCGGGAGCTGTGGAAGTCTCAAGGAATGCAGCCACAAATCCTGGAGGCCGGAGTTGCTGGAAGAGCTGCAGACAGTCTTTCTTCTTCAGCATCTGCACTCCCCTCCTGACACTGACTGTGCAGTGAAGCATCTGCACTCCCCTCCTGACACTGACTGTGCAGTGAAGCATCTGCACTCCCCTCCTGACACTGACTGTGTAGTGAAGCATCTGCACTCCCCTCCTGACACTGACTGTGCAGTGAAGTATCTGCACTCCCCTCCTGACACTGACTGTGCAGTGAAGCATCTGCACTCTCCTCCTGACACTGACTGTGCAGTGAAGCATCTCCACTCTCCTCCTGACACTGACTGTGCAGTGAAGCATCTGCACTCTCCTCCTGACACTGACTGTGCAGTGAAGCATCTGCACTCCCCTCCTGACACTGACTGTGCAGTGAAGTATCTGCACTCTCCTCCTGACACTGACTGTGCAGTGAAGTATCTGCACTCCCCTCCTGACACTGACTGTGCAGTGATATATCTGCACTCTCCTCCTGACACTGACTGTGCAGTGAAGTATCTGCACTCTCCTCCTGACACTGACTGTGCAGTGAAGTATCTGCACTCCCCTCCTGACACTGACTGTGCAGTGAAGTATCTGCACTCCCCTCCTGACACTGACTGTGCAGTGAAGTATCTGCACTCTCCTCCTGACACTGACTGTGCAGTGAAGTATCTGCACTCCCCTCCTGACACTGACTGTGCAGTGAAGCATCTGCACTCCCCTCCTGACACTGAATGAGCAGTGAAGCATCTGCACTCCCCTCCTGACACTGACTGTGCAGTGAAGCATCTGCACTCCCCTCCTGACACTGACTGTGCAGTGAAGTATCTGCACTCCCCTCCTGACACTGACTGTGCAGTGAAGAATCTGCACTCCCCTCCTGACACTGACTGTGCAGTGAAGCATCTGCACTCCCCTCCTGACACTGACTGTGCAGTGAAGCATCTGCACTCCCCTCCTGACACTGACTGTGCAGTGCACTCCTCCCCTGACACTGACTGTGCAGTGAAGTATCTGCACTCCCCTCCTGACACTGACTGTGCAGTGAAGCATCTGCACTCCCCTCCTGACACTGACTGTGCAGTGAAGCATCTGCACTCCCCTCCTGACACTGACTGTGCAGTGAAGTATCTGCACTCCCCTCCTGACACTGACTGTGCAGTGAAGCATCTGCACTCCC
>JAWQFJ010005069.1:12500-17854 GCA_034096865.1 Theodoxus fluviatilis
TGAGCAGCTACGTGTGTAACTCCTACTGAGGAGCTACGCGTGTAACTCCTACTGAAGAGCTACACATGTAACTACTACTGAGGGGCTATGCGTGTAACTACTACTGAGGGGCTACGCGTGTAACTACTACTGAGGGGCTACGCGTGTAACTCCTACTGAGAAGCTACGCGTGTAACTCCTACTGAGGGGCTACGCGTGTAACTCCTACTGAGAAGCTACGCGTGTAACTCCTACTGAGAAGCTACACGTGTAACCCCTACTGAGGGGCTACACGTGTAACTCCTACTGAGGGGCTACGCGTGTAACTCCTACTGAGAAGCTACGCGTGTAACTCCTACTGAAAAGCTACTGAGGGGCTAGGCGTGTAACTCCTACTGAGGGGCTACTGAAGAGCTACGCGTATAACTCCTACTGAGGGGCTACGCGTGTAACTCCTACTGAGGGGCTACTGAGGGGCTACACGTGTAACTCCTACTGAGGGGCTACGCGTGTAACTCCTACTGAGGGGCTACACGTGTAACTCCTACTGAGGGGCTACACGTTTAACTGCTACTGAGAAGCTACGCGTGTAACTCCTACTGAAAAGCTACTGAGGGGCTACGCGTGTAACTCCTACTGACTAGCTACGCGTGTAACTCCTACTGAGGGGCTACGCGTGTAACTCCTACTGAGGGGCTACTGAGGGGCTACACGTGTAACTCCTACTGAGGGGCTACGCGTGTAACTCCTACTGAGGGGCTACTGAGGGGCTACACGTGTAACTCCTACTGAGGGGCTACGCGTGTAACTCCTACTGAGGGGCTACACGTGTAACTCCTACTGAGTAGCTACACGTGTAACTCCTACTGAGGGGCTACACGTGTAACTCCTACTGAGGGGCTACACGTGTAACTCCTACTGAGGAGCTACGCGTGTAACTCCAACTGAGGAGCTACTGAGGGGCTACACGTGTAACTCCTACTGAGGAGCTACGCGTGTAACTCCAACTGAGGAGCTACTGAGGGGCTACACGTGTAACTCCTACTGAGGAGCTACTGAGGGGCTACGTGTGTAACTCCTACTGAGGGGCTACACGTGTAACTCCTACTGAGGAGCTACTGAGGGGCTACACGTGTAACTCCTACTGAGGAGCTACGCGTGTAACTCCTACTGAGGAGCTACGCGTGTAACTCCTACTGAGGAGCTACACCAGTTACTGGGCGCTGCACGGCGGCGACCGAGGTGAAATTCCCCATGAACAATTGTCTCGGAGATAGAAAGAGGATAAACGCTTTGTTGTTATTATTGTTGTTATTTCATCATCATCATCATCATCATCATCATCATCATCATCATCATCATCATCATCATCATCATCATCATCATCATCATCATCATCATCATCATCATCATCATCATCATCATCATCATCATCATCATCATCATCATCAACATCATCATCATCATCAACATCATCATCATCATCATCATCATCATCATCATCATCATCATCACTATCATCATCACTATCATCATCATCATCATCATCATCATCATCATCATCATCATCATCATCATCATCATCATCATCATCATCATCATCATCATCATCATCATCATCATCATCATTGATAATTGTGTTTCCATCCAAGGTTTTGTTGGACAAGTCAAAGGTTGCCATGGTATCTCTGCTCTGGGCTGAATGACACAGACAGATGTCGTGTTGGAAACGCCGTGTTGTACACTTGTCCTCCCCAGAACGGTGTCAGTAGGCATTCGAGGCGCAATGTGTAAAACAAAAGAATTCCATCGACAGGTTTTACTTCTGGTCGTTTTCTTTCAAACTGCACTGCATACGAAATTTTCTGTTCTCAAAGGCCCTGGAAACGAGTGTAACACGTGCCTGCTGAAGTGGAATGTGAAAATCCGTTCTCTGACGCATCCACGGATTTCAGCACACAATGGCAGACGATGCGCGGTGAGATAAACGTGAAAACTCCCAAGTGCGGGCACGGATAGCAGCTAAGGCTTTGCCATTTTTGTTCAATAAAGGAAAGACAACTCCTGACTGACGGTACAAGCATGGCACTGACAGCGGCGTCATGCGCTGAACTGTCCTCGCCCGATACAGATCGAAGGCAACGAATCAGACGACATCTTTCTGAACAAAGCCTGCTTCGAAGTACACTCGAAGCGGCTGGACGACAGGAAGCCATACCCGCTTGCCTGCAAGAAAGATTCTTATCAAATGACGCAGAACCGTTAATTAATCAATTGTGTACGCGTGCTCCATCGTTGTAAGACAGATACTGGCACAGACGCGCTCCGGATGGAAAGGCTGCAACACTGGTACTTCGGATCGCTTTCGGAAAAACCCAAGCAAGTTTAATTTTTTGTATTCATTGTTAGAAGCTCAAGCACAGCGGTAATGGATCAAAAGGGGGTGCAAGGATGAAGCGTGTTGGGATTGCTTGAGGGCATCACACGTCAAACTCCTCCTTTGTGGCCGTCAGGTCCAGAGTGAACAGTGGACTGCCTGGCAGGGAAGAGAAAACACGTTGGAGAGGACTGGGTGGTGACACCCGGATGTGTGCAGCTCTTTTGAGAATGAGACCGCACAAACTTGCATTAGTCTGTATTTGTCCACCCATTGTACGTCCTTATAATCCTATTTCTGTATTTATCCACCCATCATACGTCACTTCCTGAAGGTTTGCTTTTGTTGCCACGGTCCTCGCTGTAACGACTGCAAAGCACCGACGTCACGTGAGCACCCTCTCTGGTGTGGTGGGTGTGTTTGTAAGCAAATCTCCACTGCCTGACTCGCCTCCCTCACACCGACACACTTCCTTGAACAGAGACAAATCCTAATTGAAGGCCGCACGATTGGTGCACATGCATTAATACTGCAGTGGAGCTGAAATAGAGAATGAGAGGAGAGCGGTGTAGTAAAGGCACACATGGTCCATATCTCTGACACGTCTGGTCTCCTTTGAGGCACTCCATTTTCAGCTTATTCAGAAAATAATGGAAGTAAAGAGAATGCTCCCACAAACAGCTGAGTCGAAACATATGTTGGCGAAAGCATTGAATGGTTCTGCACCACATTATGCAATGTACACATTTTGCATGAGCTGCCAAGGAAACAAAAAGGTTCCAAAGGAAAGTTGTCCATGGTCAGTCATCACGAAGCCCCAGCTAACGAAAGCTCCTCATGAAGAGGCTGAAACGTGCAGTGCAAAGGCAGAGGACATTTCTGAATTCGAGGTGGGAGCCGAACGCAGACGACCTGAATGACGTCCGAGTAGCTCAAGCCTGAGCTGGTGAAGCTCGTCACAACCGTACTTCACTAGTACCTGACGTATTCTTGCTTTCGTTGTGTGGCTCGAACAGGATATAATTCCACTTCGTCAGACGGATTTGAAAGCTGGTCTCTATCCTAGTAGAACGTTTATATTGTCACATACTGTGTAAAGGAATTGATTTCTTCCAAACTGAAAGTGCATCTGTCTTTCTTTGGTGACTGTGTCCTTTTTCCTCGGTGGATGGCTCCTTCCTTCCTGTAGACTCCTGCAGGAGAGGCACGCGGTACTCTTACCAGGGAGCACTGGGATGACGCAATCCTCCGCCAAGGCAGTCACAGCGCTGGAGATAGCACAGCAGGATGTTGCGTGCAGTGACTGCAGCAGACACCATTACAAAACCCGCTTGCCCTCGTGTGCTGTGCTTGTGATCTCGTGTGCTGTGCTTGTGATCTCGCGTGAGGCTAGGGGGAGGCTCAAACTCGGCTGGTGTGCAACACACGAGATTACTGTACTGTACTGGCTGGTGTTCAACACACGCGTGTACTGTATTGTACTGGCTGGTGTGCAACACACGAGTGTACTGTACTGTACTGGCTGGCGTGCAACACACGAGTGTACTGTACTGTAATGGCTGGTGTGCAACACACGAGTGTACTGTACTGTACTGGCTGGCGTGCAACACACGAGTGTACTGTACTGTACTGGCTGGCGTGCAACACACGAGTGTACTGTACTGTACTGGCTGGTGTGCAACACACGAGTGTACTGTACTGTACTGGCTGGTGTGCAACACACGAGTGTACTGTACTGTACTGGCTGGCGTGCAACACACGAGTGTACTGTACTGTACTGGCTGGCGTGCAACACGCGAGTGTACTGTACTGTACTTGCTAGCGTGCAACACACGAGTGTACTGTACTGTACTGGCTGGCGTGCAACACACGAGTGTACTGTACTGTACTGGCTGGCGTGCAACACACGAGTGTACTGTACTGTACTGGCTAGCTTGCAACACACGAGTGTACTGTACTGTACTGGCTGGTGTGCAACACACGAGTGTACTGTACTGTACTGGCTAGCTTGCAATACACGAGTGTACTGTACTGTACTGGCTGGCGTGCAACACACGAGTGTACTGTACTGTACTGGCTGGTGTGCAACACACGAGTGTATTGTACTGTACTGTACTGGCTAGCGTGCAACACACGAGTGTACTGTACTGTACTGGCTGGTGTGCAACACGCGAGTGTACTGTACTGTACTGGCTGGCGTGCAACACACGAGTGTACTGTACTGTACTGGCTGGCGTGCAACACACGAGTGTACTGTACTGTTCTGGCTGGTGTGCAACACGCGAGTGTACTGTACTGTACTGGCTGGTGTGCAACACACGAGTGTACTGTACTGTACTGGCTGGTGTGCAACACACGAGTGTACTGTACTGTACTGGCTGGCGTGCAACACACGAGTGTACTGTACTGTACTGGCTGGCGTGCAACACACGAGTGTACTGTACTGTACTGGCTGGTGTGCAACACGCGAGTGTACTGTACTGTACTGGCTGGCGTGCAACACACGAGTGTACTGTACTGTACTGGCTGGCGTGCAACACACGAGTGTACTGTACTGTACTGGCTGGCGTGCAACACACGAGTGTACTGTACTGTTCTGGGCCCGTATTCACAACGGCGATTTATAGGCGATATATTTTAACCCCGATTTATCTCTAAACTCAGACGATTCCAACTGCCTGTTCCTCTCCCTTGGCTGGAAACCAGTATATATAGCAAAGCGCAACCTAGGATCCTCTGACGAGAGTACCTTATCTAACCGATCAAGATAACGCGGGGCTAGGGGATAAATCGAGTGTTAAAAAGATAAATCGCCGTTGTGAATACGGGCCCTGGGCCCGAATCCAGAACGGCGATTTATCTTTTTAACCCTCGATTTATCCCCTAACCCCGGGTTATCTTGACTTCGGGTTAAATTTTCCTACGCATGACGGCGATTTAGCCCTAACCTCGCGTCAAAGCAGAGGGTTAAACTATCCTCCCGATGTCGGCAAGATAA
>JAWQFJ010005071.1:0-5000 GCA_034096865.1 Theodoxus fluviatilis
GATCGCCGTAGTTTGACTGTTTCCGAGAGTTACGTCCCTTCGTGATGCGGTCGCTTCTGTGTATCGGTCTGAAAGTTTAGTTGAATTTGTATGGTTTTTGGCGACCCATGTGTCTCAAAATTGAGTAGAAGTATTTTGAGCGTATTAGGATATCGAAACATCGCATCAGTTTCAATGTTGTTTTCTGGCCAAACATAGTATACTATGATCATTGAATGACCACCTATCAGATCTAAACTCGTTGTCTTCATTTGCCTGTCGGATAAGTCTTGGCAGTTTAAACACTAGAGCAGTCATCAGTTTATTGTCAATTTGAGAGACTCACTGGCTCATAAAATAGGTAGCTAGAGCATAATCGCTCCAAGCATTGATTTCGCCTGCCAGCCAACCAAAACAAGGGACGCAACTCTAAATCTCGTCTTGCTTAAAATCGCGGAGTGACGCTTCTTTATGTCTATGTAACGTATGTTCTTTGGACGAAGCAAACATCAAACTACGGCGATTTGACGCAAGTACGAGTTGCATATTTGGTGGTATTGCGGTATATTTGTGGGTATTGCGGGGTATTGCGGGGTATTGCGGTCAATAGTAGTACCGTCAAAGATGTATGTTGAATGCATCAATAGTTCTCTCGAGAGGTTGCGGGTTCGAACCCGATCTTTTTTTGTTGTTGTGCCAAAACCTGGAGGTTCAGCGCCAGCGGTTTTTATTTTATAAGCGGCGACTACTGTATTGCCTTTCTTACTTACATTCAGCCCTTGAGGCAAAATATTCAAATGTGGTAAGAGAGAGAGAGAGAGAGAGAGAGAGAGAGAGAGAGAGAGAGAGAGAGAGAGAAAGAGAGACAGAGACAGAGAGACAGAGAGAGAGACAGAGAGACAGAGACAGAGACAGAGAGAGACAGAGAGAGAGACAGAGAGAGACAGAGAGAGAGAGACAGAGAGAGAGACAGAGAGAGACAGAGAGAGAGACAGAGAGAGTGAGAGAGAGAGGGGGGGGGGTAGGGGAGCTGGGAAAAGGGGAGGAAGGGAAGAGAGAATGAGAGTAAGAGGGTGGGTGGGAGAGAGAGAGAGAGAGAGAGAGACAGAGAGAGAGACAGAGAGAAAGACAGAGAGAGAGAGACAGAGAGAGACAGAGAGAGAGTGAGAGTAGCCATAAGTACTGATCAAAAGATCAGATAAAGGCCTTGCGGCCTAAGACATCTGAGGACATATCTATCTAAATCATTCTCTGTCCTCGCAAATGACGTCACGAATTCTATTCTATTCCATTCTATTCACCCTACTTCAAAAATCTCCTCGCAAATGACGTCACGTTTATTCGACGTCAAATGATGACGTCACAGATTTTGCAAAATGGAGTCTGTTGAATTGTTTTCATTGAAACACCAAAATGTAAAAAAGTCACTTTCTTTTCAAACCTCGATTCTGAAAATTTGATAATATTGAATCGGACCTAACTTCCAGTCAGTGTGCAAAATCTCAAGGAAATCCGTCCAGTAGTTTTTGAGATATAAGCCGTGGAGACGGGACAGACACACACACACACACACACACACACACAGACAGATAAAGTCTGTAGGACCTCCAGTAAACCTGGAGGGATAAAGTCTGTAGGACCTCCAGTAAACCTGGAGGGATAAAGAAATCCCTTTTAGCCTGAGATTTACTGTGTCCCTTTGTCCATATGGAAGTAAACGGGTGCTGTAGTGGGCTGCATATGAACCTACTACACGGTAGTAGGCAACTAAATCGGAAGTTTGCCACTAAATTGCGAAGTAAGGTCTACATGAAAGCTCACTACGCGTAGTTACCTCCTAAGTTGGCCACTAAACAACCCAAAATTTAGTGGTGGTCTGTGTCAGCACTACACGGCTAAGTAGCCAACTATTTGCAAATTTCAATGGTCGACGTGTTGTCGGTTCGTACAGAAAACGCTCTATTTCGGGATACTAGCAACCCATCCAAAGAAAATGTAAGCCATGCACAGCATTAATTTATCAAAACGGTATGTTGAATGCATCACTAGGTCGTGAAAGCTTTCAAATTTTACAAATCCAATGCAGGTCGACGCATCCACGCTGAAGCATGAGTTACCCGTTGCCATCGGTCACGGCGTATTACAGAGAAGCATCATCAGTCATCCGTCATCCTTCCGCCGGAAGGATGACGGATGACGCCGTATTACAGAGACGCGTATTACAGAGAAGCGTCATCAGTCAACCGTTATCCTTCCGGCGGAAGGATGACGGATGACTGATGATGCTTCTCTGTAATACGCCGTGACCGATGGCAACGGGTAACTCATGCTTCAGCGTGGATGCGTCGACCTGCATTGGATTTGTAAAATTTGAAAGCTTTCACGACCTAGTGATGCATTCAACATACAGTTTTGATAAATTAATGCTGTGCATGGCTTAAATGTTTTTGGATGGGTTGCTAGTATCCCGAAATAGAGCGTTTTCTGTGCGAACCGGCAACACGTCGGCCATTGAATTGTGCAAGGAGTTGGATAGTTCACCTCTTGTCGTGACCTCTACACATGCGCATTAGATGGGATATCCCAAAATAATGATCTGGGTCATTACTCCGTTGTGGCGACCAAGTAGCGTCTCATGCAGACCTTACTGTCGTAGTTGGGAACAACTCAAAGTTGTGAACAACGAAGTAGACAACTACGACGTAGTTACCAACTAAAACAGTAGGTTCATATGCAGCCGACTACTGGTCACTACCGCGACCGTCACTACCGCGTGTAACACTACTGCGAGTATAACATTACCGCGAGTAACACTACTGCGTGTAACACAACCGCGTATGTAACACTAGTGCGTATGTGACACTCCTGCGCGTAACACTACCGCGCGTACCACGTAGAGAGAGAGAACGCATGCAAACTTTCTTTTTGTGAGCTTGTGTTCTAATCTTGATTGGAAGCAACCCATTCAATATATATTCTTAGTGTGTGTTCTAAACGCATGCAAACTTTCTTTTTGTGAGTTTGTGTTCTAATCTTGATTAGAAGCAATCCATTCAATATATATTCTGAGTGTGTGTTCTAATCTTGTGATCTAATATTTTGGAGTTCTTGGTTAACATTTCAAACTTTACATTTCAAACTTTGGCCATGGAGGTAATACAGTCTCGTTACTCCAATGACAAGATCCTCTACAACTGGTATATGTACCGTCGAGACCGTGTAAATAAAACAACGGTCAACTGGCGGTGCGTACAGGACAAATGTAAAGGGAGAATCAGCACTCCGCTTGACTACCGCAATGGTGCCATCCCCAATGTAAAGAATGACCACAACCACCCTGCCAACCCAGCGGACATCCAGAAGCAGAAAAGTGTTGCTGAGATGAAAGAAAGAGCCGCTGCTACAGATGCACCACCTCGAAAATTAATTGGAGAAATGATGGCTAATTTGACTGATGAGGCGCTGACCAATTTGCCAGAAAAATCAGCACTCAGGCGCACAATTCAGAGAAAACGGAAAAGAGATTATGCCTTTCCCCCTCTTCCCCTAAATTTGGATGACATCGAAATTCCGGAACAACTCAGAGAAGTTCTAGTTGGAGGCACTCAAGTCAGGTTTCTATTGCACGATACAGGTGACGCTGATAATGATGCTGAAGACGAAGAAAACCGGTTAAAACGCATCATTTTTTCGCAACCGACGAAATGTTGCGATTTATGACTGCAAACTCTGACTGGATGTGCGACGGCACGTTCAAAGTAGCACCACAACTGTTTTTTCAGCTATACACCATTCATGTCATTAAAGACAACCATGTCTTTCTATGACAACTTTGAGGACAATTATGTTGGAAAACTCCGGCGTGGGAGAAGACAAATCCCAGGCTGGTCCCTCCACGTTTTGCTCTCGAGTTTTGCTCAGTCCACGACAGGAACCAAGTCGGCCTTCCACGTACCAATAATAAACTGGAAGGGTGGCACAGGGGCTTGCAATCCATGTTTGACGGTCCGAAACCATCCATCTGGAAATTCATGGCCGGAATCCAAAAGGAACAAAATCTGCAGTATGGTCTCAAAGTTCAAATGGAAGGAGGTCATCCTGGCCCAACGTCAAAGAAACATATCTTGGCCACCAAGAAACGACTCCAGACGCTCATCGAGTCGTACGAACGGGTTGAAGACAACGAGGATGACAAGGTTCCTTTTTATGGTCAGTGGCCAGAAACATTGAATTCAATGTGTGTTGAACCAATCGTGACACTTAACGGCTTGTGATATTTTATGAATGATTTGAAGTTGCGCCCTTGTGCACCATGCACGATTTTTTTAAATATGCTCTGTGGACTTGGAGTTACCATGCATGATTGTGCGTGTGTGTATGATGCTATGATGGAGGTTGATACTATGCTTATGTGGTGTATGTGGTGTGTGCTGATATATAATACGGTGTAATAATTTTGTGTGCGTATTTGTATTCCTTGCCATATATATATATATATATATATATATATATATATATATATATATATATATATATATATATATATATATATATATATTTGTGGCACTTGTATACATTACCATGTTTTAATGATTAGTTGTTTTTAATGTAAATTTTATCTCATAAATGTGAACTGTGAAAACACACACACACACAAATATATAGACTGTGGAATTATAATTATCATTTATTTAAAACAATTAAAGAAAACAAAAGTCGCGGCCCTGGTGGATATCGAACTCAGGACCTCCGCTTCATAGACCATGGTCTTAATCACTCGCCCACGGCAGCTTCTATGAGTGATGACAAGATTTAATCGTACACAAACTAAGTGTGACTGACATTCGACGCTCTCTTTCTCGTTTATTGCCATTGAAACATTTACATGTAAAAATGGAATTTTTCTTCTGCTGCTACCTACTCAAACAATACAAAATTAATTAAGAATTATTGAAATCTATTAAACAGTATTACACTCGCGCTAATGTTATGCGCGGTCGTGTTACTCGCGATAGTCTTAT
>JAWQFJ010005071.1:10000-12364 GCA_034096865.1 Theodoxus fluviatilis
TGTAATTAAAGAGATTTTGACATTTGACCTATGACCTCACCGTCTTCCTGTCTTGTTCGTGTTTGATGGAATGATTGTGTGAGAGAGTGTTACAAGTAGGCCGAGTGAATTCCCCTAGACCTTTGACCTTTCAGTGAAACGTTGTAAAACGAGCAGGTCCGGCTTGCAACAATTAAGAACAGCGAACAGCACACACGCAGCTCCTGCCCTACAGGAGGAAAAAAGCTTCACCCTTGATCACCGGACTTCAGACCTTTATTCATAGCTGACGGCAAGAACCACGATGGACAAGACTCACACAGGCGTGTTGCGCTGCCATCTCCATTTCCTGGCGAACATTCCTACCGGATGCTAGGTTACGTTCATTTTATGAATCATTCGCACAAAGGTATACTATCACATCCCTCACAGGCATCAAGTTTTACCTCCGGACGGAGAGGCAATGTAAACATAGCACCAAACCCAGGGATACAACCCTGGGATCTGTGTGGCTGCAACAGCTGCTCACGAACAGCTGTAAGCGAGGATCTCACCACTGTAATAAAGTATCCTCGTTACAGAGGTGCATGTCAGGAGAGAGATGCAACAGGCCTGCACTGATCCCATCACCTGGGAGTGCAGAGCTCACGACCGAGAGGCCTGATTTCTCGCTGCGAGGGCAGTGACACGGAGGCCTGGGGAAATGAGGCCAGAACGGCATGCCGAAGTAGAGACAGAAGGAAGGAAAGGGTCGAGTAAGACCGGAACCCATCATGTGTCCTGTGCGGCCACTGCAGATAAGACTGCCATTTAGGATAGAGCTCCTGAGCCACTCTGGAAAGTGGCTGCTGCTGTTGAGAGCTCTGTCTTTCAACAGAGACATGGGAATGCCAGACACGAAACACACACAGACACACAGAGAAAAAGAGAGAGAGAGAGAGAGAGAAAGAAAGAGAAAGAGAGAAAGAGAGAGAGAAAGAGAGAGAGACAGGGAGACAGAAAGAGAGAGAGAAAGAGAGAGAAAGAGAGAAATGGAGAGAGAGAAAAGAAAGGATGGAAGAGAAAAAGAAAGAGCATAAAGAGAGAAAGAAATAGAGAAAGAAAGAATAAGAGAATATAAAGAAAAAGATATAAGAAAGAGAAAAGAGAAAGAAAGAGAACTAAAGCGAGAGAGAGGAGAGAGAGAAATCCTACACTACCGAAGGGAAAGGGGTTGGGCTGCACGGTGTTGACGAAGCTTCGAGCGAAGGCGAAGTACATGGTCAGGCCTTGGTCCGAGTAGTCGGTGCTGGTCTTGTAGACGGAGCTGCCCACCTGCAGAGGAGATGTCCACGCGATGGTGCCATTCTCGTAGATCTGAAGCATAAAGGCATCCACGAAGTTGTCGTCGTTGTTATCGTCATCTCGTCATCCTCATCATAATCATCAGTGACAACGTTGCCTAGGAACGGAGCAGAGCTTGAAAGTTTAGAAGAGAGTATGTCTGTCTTTTAACTGTATGCACCGCAGCGTGCAGGACATGTCGTTGTCCACTCTCAGTGCCATCGTCGCCATCATCATCGTCATTATCATCATCATCATCATCATCGTCGTCGTCATCATCATCATCATCATCATCATCATCATTAATTCTTCATCAATACCTTCACCACCACCACCACCGCCACCACCACACCACCACCACCACTACCACCATTACCACCACCACCACCACCACCAATACCACCACCACCACCACCACCACCACCACCACTACCACCATCACCATAATCGTAATCATCGCTATGATGATAATCGTCCTCGTAATAAGGTCACGACTGGAATCATTGTCACCGTTGTCATCGTCAACATTAGCATCAAGAGCAAAAACGACAAAGACAACGGCACCAACAGCAACAACAACAATAACAACATACGCGGCGTCGTAATCATCGTCGTTATGATGTAAATCCTCATCATTAGTGTTGTAGATATCAGTATATGGTACAATTCTCGCCACTATCATCGTTGGTTTCATCACATGCATCACTAAGATTATTGTCATGGTTGTTATCGTTCATGTTGCTGCCACTAGCAAGGTAGTAAATGCTGCATGTCCAACCAGACGTACTTTGGTTCTTCTCTGCCTCAGTGCAGCTAACCCCGTCCCCATCGTCGATACATCTTATAGTTGTCCAGTCATGTTTGAAATGAAGTTATAATGCAGCGTCGACTTGTAGTAGTCATCCAGCGAGAACTAGATAAGCATGAACAGGAACAAAGAAATCTACTTTGAACAGCTGATTATTTTACCAATCAACACTGTTAAGAAAACCACCTCCTTTAAAATAAGCTTCGGTTTTGATTTTAAACGCTCTCCGTCGTCTGACACAAAAACATACACAC
>JAWQFJ010005073.1:22500-30887 GCA_034096865.1 Theodoxus fluviatilis
CAGAAGTTGCGTGTACACACTCACTTCGTCGACCCTGAAGGGAAACATAATTATGAACTGAATATTGAATAACTAATTACTTCTGTTGGAGTAAAACGAGTTGTTTCTCGTAATCGATGTCGACTAAGTCATCGGTTGCTTGCGCCGATGGCGAAATCCCCGAGAAGGACGATGTCTGCACAGGAAGTCCAGAAGGTCAGTCTGACAACGAGAGGACAATGCAAGCTTCGCAACAGCTTTGTGGGAGCCTGCAATAACTCTGAAACAAACATCTTTCTGGTGAACAGATGAATCTTTTACTCTTGACGTCAGGAAGCTTATGATACATGCTCAAATAAGCGTGTGATGTATGCATAGATATGACAGGGAAATACTATTTGGAGAGGAAAATAGTCTGGATGCGATAGGAAATCCCATGGAAAACATGTTTCAAAGGCGTAGGTTCAAAGCACGAACGATGTTGTGAAAACCAAAGCTTATGAATAGCGCACATTCACAAACGATGCGTGATTGGTCGGTAGTGATTACGTGGTGCAATGATGCCCACAACATGACCTGTTTTTCAATGAAAGCTGAAACTCCGCCTCGATACCATCATAGCACAAACGGTGTCATGCCATCTTTTCGAACGGAAAACTCGAAACTGTGAGTTAAAACGACAAAAGAAAAACGGCACGAAACATTTTTTAGACATCATTTACCTCGAGTCAACCCCGCGAGTCTTCTCAGGTTTTTGAATATTCGCTTCTGTCAACATGGTGAAAATGCTCTTAGAGTCACAGTTGTATTGAAAACAATTCCTTGTAGAATCGTCACTCTAGTGCACTGGGAATACTTTTTCCACACTTAATTCGAACTGTGTGAACCCTGATAAGTCGTCTGTGTACGTTTGGTGTTGTTGTTTTTGGCAGTGCTATTTGGGCCATTGTAGACATAATGTTGCCTCATACAGGACAGTTCGCAAATGCGGAACAAGTTTGAATAAGATCGAATGGATGAAATAATGTCAGAATAAAGATAGACAATCATATCAGTTGAACACACACACACACAAACACACACACACACACACACACACACACACACACACACACACACACACGCACACACACACACACACACACACAGCCACAGAGAGAGCCTATGACTTTGACTTTGAAATTTTATTGTTTTAGGCCAACCGCCCTTTGCAATTAATGAGAAGATCACATATTTGGCTCTATGTGATGGTCAAGTACAAGTAACAACGTCGATGTATGGGAACAAAATATCGGGCTCTCTAATGCCCCCTGTTTTACGCCCGCCGGGCATTTGAAGAAACCCGACGTAATATTGTACCATAGCACACAGGCTTCGACAATTGTATACATGGCATTCAGCATCTTTACGAATTCGGTTCAAAAACCATAGCTGGTGAGGATTCTCCAAAGCTATTCTTTATCGGCTGGGTAGAATGCCTTCTCGTAGTCAACGAAAGCTCTGAGTAATTTTCCTCGACCATCACCGTACACGTTCTTCAGAGGGTAAACAATGGATATAATTCAAAGAGGATAAACACGTGATCTGTTGTTGAGTACTGGGCTCGGAAACCTGCCTAATCTAAACATACTTTCATCTTGCTCCGCCCAGCAGTGCAATCGTCGCGTGAGCATGGAAACAATGGCCTTGCTAAGTCTGCTCAGGAAAGGAATCCCAGTGGAGTTGTCAAGATTTAACATCGCCTTTTTTGTATATATATATATATATATATATATATATAGGTATAATAACGGGCCGTGACCAATCACGGGAAAAGTAGTGAGAATCGTAAAGTGTATTGAAAAGCTCCATAAGGGAAGGTGCTATTTTGTCAAAGCACTCGCTAGGAAAGCTATCCATCCCTGGAGATTTCTCTGCTCTTATCCCGTGAAGAGCTGCCCTCACTTCATCTATAGTAATAGGATCATCAAGCATAGCGTTAGAAACAACAGTTCCAGGATCTGAATTATTGCCAATGTCATATTTGGGCCTAGGATTTTCCCTGCCGTAATGTAGGTATAACTTCTCGAAATATGTTTTCCGCGTAATTATGTCTATGTCGACATCGTTAGTATTTCGTGGCGTCAGAGAGAGAGAGAGAGAGAGAGAGAGAGAGAGAGAGAGAGAGAGAGAGAGAGAGGGGGGGGGAGGGAGAGAGGAAGGGAGGGAGGGAGGGAGAGAGAAAGAGATAGATAGAAAAGAGAGAGAGGGGGGGGGGGCCGAACGGACGGACGGACAGACAGACATACACAAGGGACAAACGCTCAGAGGAAAAAATATACAGGTAAAAACAGACACGCATATGCACAGACAGGCATGCATACACGCATACACATATGCACACACACATGCACACACACATACATATGCACATACACACACACACGAACACACACGCACACACACACACACACACACACACACACACACACACACACACAGAGTGAGACTGTAGGCGTATGTCTCGCCGCGACATCCACACGTACAACCTGGTGTTCATGGAGAACCAATGTCCAATCACCGTTGAAAGACAAGATGTACGGACACCGCCGTTGGTTTCTCTCGCCTGTCCATCTTTCCTGGCTGTCAGTGCCTCCAGTCTTCAAAGGGAAGGTTGCCACACAAAAGCCACTAACACGGACCAAGGTGTGAACGGTTACTCTGGAAGAAAAAAGAGGCGTCCAACTGAGCTTACCTTTGTGTTGGCACCTGCTGTCCGTTACCAGGACAACGCTTCGTCCATTGTTATGGTCGCCTATTTAACACCTCCCTCAGGAAACATTATGAAAGCGCCTGATGTCCCGTGTAACCAGCAAGGTTTTTGTTACCAGCGCCCGGGTGCAACGTTTCACCAAAGTAACATGTGCAGTCGTTTCCTTGGTGACAGGTTTGATACATCAGCTTGTAACACGTTTCTGCTATAGAAGTATGTTGCAACTGTAACATCTTTCTTCGTGGCTACACTGATCTCATTTTTCTGTGTATACTCGAAGGACGTGCTAATACATGTACACTACTCAAAAGAATTCAAGGGCAACCTTCTTTTTTGACACTGTTTACAAGAACTGTTTTCATAAAAGACGCGTTTTTAAAATACAAAATAGTTGTTTCAAATGAAACCCAAAGTGCAAGCCATGTGTTTTTGAACAGTGTTGAGATCAGTTCATGAGAACTGCTCAACACTGGGCCACAAAAGAAATGGTAAAATCTCGTTAAAATGTTTACTTTCCAAACGCCTCTGGCTGACCGAGCAGACAAGTGCAGACTGAAAACTGCTCTGCACATGCAAGCTGAATCTTTTCTGAGCACATGTCAGCCAGTTGCACTGACGAGTGGCCAGTTAAAACACAGTTTCTTTGTAATTTTCAACCATGCCCCCAAGACGCCGCCTGACTGAAGTTGAAAGAGGAATGGCCATTGCGTGGCTCAATGAAGGTGTGGCAGTGCGGGAAGTTGGCAGGCGACTCCGAGTGACACATTCCGTCATTCAGAGGCTAAGAGACCGCTTCCATGGCACTGGGAGTGTGCAGGAGCCACGCAGGCCTGGACGCCCGCGACTCACGACCAGACAGCAAGACCGTTACGTCATCCTGTCGGCCCTACGCAACAGAACCGCCACTGCCAACGTGCTCAGAGGGCAGCTGCTGGCAGCCACCAACGTTACCATCAGTGATCAGACTGTTCGCAACCGTCTCCATGCCGTTAACATGCGATCAAGGCGCCGAGCGGTGCGACCGCCCCTCACCCAAGCTCATCGGGCAGCTCGCCTGGCTTGGACACGACGTCATTTGGCCTGGACCAGGCAGCAGTGGCCCAGGGTGCTGTTTACCGACAAGTCTCGCTACACCCTGTCCTTCAACAATGGTCGAATTCGCGTCCGGAGACGAGCTGGAGAGCGCTTCTTTGATGCAACGGTCGTGAGCATTGTCGCCATGGCGGCGGTTCTCTGATGGTATGGGGTGGCTTCAGTTTTCACCACAGAACCTCCTTGCACCGCGTCCAAGGCAATCTGACCGGCGTCGCCCACAGAGACAACATCCTGCAGCCCATTGCCTTGCCTGCCCTTCAGACCGTGGGACCAGGCTCCGTACTGCAGGACGACAACGCTCCGGCACACAGATTGTGGGTCGTCACCAACTTCCTGCAGCAGCAACAAGACACCAGGATGGGCTGGCCTGCTCGATCACCTGACTTGAACCCGATCGAACACCTCTGGGATGTCCTAGGGTGACAGCTTCGCGCCAACCACCTTCCTGCACCAAACTTCAACATTATGTTCCAGAATATGGACCAGGAGTGGCAGGCAATTCCCCACAACACCCTCCAGACTTTGGTCAGATCCATGCGGCAACGCTGCGTGGAGTGCATCCGAGCAAATGGCGGCCACACTCGTTATTGACACTTTTGTGTGTCGTGCTCTTGGCTCTGATTTTTGAAAATAGGGGTGTGTCCATTTCATTAAATTTTTTACAAACATTAATTTGTATTAACACCTGAAAATGTCATTGATCGATCGACAAATGAATGAATTAAAGACTTTTTGACTTTCTTTGGTGATCCGTGTCGTTCGTTAAAAATGGCGTGTAATAAGGCAAGTGGCCCTTGAATTCTTTTGAGTAGTATATGTATCAATACATTCTGTACGTACTAACACGCCATGTGATTATTTCTAAATGGGCACATTCACCTTGACCCCCAGGTAAAGAGGATACCTGTATCATGTCTTCAGCAAGTAGTGGATTTCATCCCTATGGCAACCTGCCCAATCTGTTCCTATGGTAACGCGACCAGTCGGCCTCGAAGAGTCCGGACGTCCCACGTAGAGTCAATGGGGGATTTGCGTGTGGGGACAGGCGGCTGTGGTGGCAGTAGTGGTATGCACGGATCTCTCTGTGTCTGCTCCACCTGTGATCCTCGTAGGCACGAGTTGTGGGTCCGTTAGAACCCGCGCGGCCATGCCACCGCTTCTGACAACGCAGCCCAAGACTTTGCTTGCGTCATTATGACGTCACTTGTGTTGCCGTCGAGTGAGAACCGTAAAGATACACGAGGCGGTTTATGGCGCTCTTGTCTATGGTCTACTGTATACATCATGCTGCTGGCATAGTCGTCCATGTATAAATCTAGGGTCTGTGCTTGTCCCCAAAACAAATGACTTCTGAAAGACCGTACACGGAAAACCCATGTCGCTTTGTCTGCGTTTGTATGTATGCTACTCTCCACTACGTATGTATGCTACTCTCCACTACGTATGTATGCTACTCTCCACTACGTATGTATGCTACTCTCCACTACGTATGTATGCTACTCTCCACTACGTATGTATGCTACTCTCCACTACGTATGTATGCTACTCTCCACTACGTATGTATGCTACTCTCCACTACGTATGTATGCTACTCTCCACTACGTATGTATGCTACTCTCCACTACGTATGTATGCTACTCTCCACTACGTATGTATGCTACTCTCCACTACGTATGTATGCTACTCTCCACTACGTATGTATGCTACTCTCCACTACGTATGTATGCTACTCTCCACTACGTATGTATGCTACTCTCCACTACGTATGTATGCTACTCTCCACTACGTATGTATGCTACTCTCCACTACGTATGTATGCTACTCTCCACTACGTATGTATGCTACTCTCCACTACGTATGTATGCTACTCTCCACTACGTATGTATGCTACTCTCCACTACGTATGTATGCTACTCTCCACTACGTATGTATGCTACTCTCCACTACGTATGTATGCTACTCTCCACTACGTATGTATGCTACTCTCCACTACGTATGTATGCGACTCTCCACTACGTATGTATGCTACTCTCCACTACGTATGTATGCTACTCTCCACTACGTATGTATGCGACTCTCCACTACGAATGAGTGTTGTGTGACACTAGCTGATGCTGAAATACAGCTCAGATGTCAAAGTGGGGGGGGGGGGGGGGGGGGGGTCTGTGTCAAAGGTGGCCATTTGTAGATTACGGCTGTTGAAGATATCAATCACTAATTATCTACGTGCTCTGTCTCTCTCTCTCTCTGTCTCTCTCTCTCTCTCTCTCTCTCTCTCTCTCTCTGTCTCTCTCTCTCTGTCTCTCTGTCTCTGTCTCTGTCTCTGTCTCTCTGTCTCTCTGTCTCTCTCTCTCTCTCTCTCTCTCTCTCTCTCTCTCCCTCTCCCTCTCTCCCTCTCTCTCTCTCTCTCTCTCTCTCTCTCTCAAATTCGGACTTTCAGAGACATATAAAGGACTGACTAACAGTAAAGGACATCAACAAAACAACACCCAATACAAAGACAACGACGACAACAACAAATTGAGGCTTCAACATCACCTTGATCTTTGACACTGGTTTGTGAATGTTTTACCCACCTGTCACCTTTGACTTTCCCATAAAAGGTCATGTGTTTTATATATATGTACTTTGAAAGCATATTGAAAGACCTTTAATATGGTACCAGTACCTCAAAATATTCGAAATGTCACACAACATTCATATAGTGGTGGAGCGTCACATATTGTCCCTAATGTCAGAAAGGAAAAAAAAAGTATTCGTGCAGTGACCACCTTATGACTCTTCTACAGGGTGAGACTTTCAGACTCCGAGAACGTGAAATGCATGAGTGTGTGTGTGCGTGTGTGTGTGTGTGTGTGTGTGTGTGTGTGTGTGTGTGTGTGTGCGTGTGTGTGTGTGTGTGTTTGTGTGTGTATGTATGTGACGGATGTGTGTGTGTGTGTTTGCGTGTGTGCATGCGTGCGTGGGTGTAAGTGTGTGTGCACATGTGTGCATATGTGTGTGTGTGCGTTTGTCTGCATGCATGCGTGCGCGTGCTTCTGTACCAGTGCGTAGTATGTTTGGTTTGTGTGATTCTACAGATAGATGTATGTGTTTTTCGTGAATATATAAGACAATGCACAGTGTACATTCCTGCGTGCTCATGCATGGGTATGTATCCTGGCACGAGTTCATGAGGTTGTGCATACATATTGTCAATCATATTCTCTCGCCACGCTCAAAGTACTGTTTTGCTTAACCACCCTAAAGACATGCGGCATTGCAGTGATTATTTCCAGGCTGAACGCCGGGCCTGAGCTTTTATACAGCGAGTGATTATGAACTTATTGAAATAAGTCTTGCAGATAAAATTTTAAAAACTAGAACGTTTTGGAAAATGGGATCGACATGATCAAAATGCTGAGATCAAAAGAAACCTAAGTATTAAAAAAATTATTATTTGAATACGGGTACTTGGTACATGTATATGTATAATGATCTTCATGAGTCGACGAGTGTAGAAAACAGCTGCCATTCAACTCCTTGAAGCGTGTTTGTTCCTATTTATGTGATGTGTTTCATGAACGTGTTCCCTCCCTGCCACACAGTCCGACTGCTGTTGACAGAGTTTGTGTGACAGCTCCTCCTGGCATGACGTCATCATTTACGTATCCAGCAGAGTGCGAACATCCCGCTCACTTGCTCATGGATGTTGTCACTGACTGCGGGTACAACGAAAACAGTTTGGTTGCAACTGTACATTTCAGGCTACGACATTCACCGCAACCGTTAGCAGGCTGCGCCGACATGCATCTCTCCCACCCCCTCCCCACCCCCCACCCTACACCCCTACCCCCACCCCCATTACCCCAAATCGCACCCCCTTCTACCCCACCCGCATCCCCACCTCCACCCCCACCCCATTCCCACTCCCCACCCCCCACCACAATCCCCACCCCCCCCTCCAACCCAACCCCTCCCCAGTTCAAAACGAGCAGAAAAATGATAACATCAATATTTACTCATATTTCTGTAAAAAAACTGAAGGAGGGCGTGTGCCCGAAAGACTTTGATTTAGGTGTTTGTCGTGTGTTTGTTTCTTATTGATAGTTACTCATATTTATGTAAAAAAAACTTCGTGTCTCTGAAGACTGACATCTCGTTGCGGCCGCTGCTGCGATTACAACTGCTGTCGCTGCTACTTCTCGTACGGAGGAGGAGGAGGAGGAGGAGGAGGAGGAGGAGGAGGAGGAGGAGGAGGAGGAGGAGGAGGAGGAGGGGGAGGAGGAGGAGGTTAATGGTAGGAACTCCTCATTTCAGGAGTCCAAAAACTTTTCTGGGTATTTTGATGAGAGAGAGAGAGAGAGAGAGAGAGAGAGAGAGAGAGAGAGAGAGAGAGAGAGAGAGAGAGAGAGAGAGAGAGTTGGGTGTGGTGGGGTGGGGTAGGGTGGGGGGGGGTGGACGGATGATGCCCATTCCAAACTGTCCCGAGCACAGGACGTGGACAATCCCTGGGGGGCGTCCTCTATGAATTGAAATTGAATTCGGGCCGCGGAACACGCCAAGGAGGAGGGCAGGGTGG
>JAWQFJ010005074.1:7500-13118 GCA_034096865.1 Theodoxus fluviatilis
CGCAGTGGTTTAACACGCAGTGCCCACAACGAGAGCTAGACACTGCTCAGGACAGGGGGGTTACCGCAGTTTTGCGTCATTCCTAAGACAAACGACCCCAGTGCAATTTGTGTTGGAGCCCGAGGCATCGAAATTAGCGCCCTATCGCGCCTGGGACGTTTACACTCGACGTTCTCTGATGAGGAAGTGACCCCCTTGGCGATAAGACGAGGACATTATCTCCCCTGACTCCAAGTGGCGCTCAGGTGGAGCGGAACTGGCGTGCTGCATCCACTCAGGGGTTGGCGGCAAATCTCGCCTTTTCCTTGCCATCCGCCATCACACAAAAGGTTGGGTAAACAGACCGCCTGAATTCTCCCAGGGTTCCAGCCGTGCTCTGGGTTTGCTGGAGAGAAGAGTGTGTCTGCCAGAGCTGTCCTGACGCCAAGGGTCTCTCAGTTTCCCTGCGCCGGCCATATACGTTACACTTCCTTTGTTTCATGAGGGCCCAAGTAATGCAATTGTGAGCTGGGTTAGTGTTCTCGTGAAAAGTGAAGTGTCTACTTCGGTCTTGTGGTGAGAAATGGGGTCTCATGAGTGTGTACACGGGTACAGACAGCTCGAGAGGTTATAGGCTGTTGACTCGTAAAAAATAGGGCGTGAAAGTAATGGATTTTTAATTTCATATCTGTTTGGGGGGGGTTCCTGTTGGCGTTGTTAAGGCTGCCCCCCACCCCCCAAAACAAAACAAAGTGACAGTGTTATGGAGGCAATTCAGTCCCACCTACCGCCATAAATGGCTGTATGGCAGCCTTTGACAGTTTGTCGATAGGAGAGTGATTTATTGTTGCTAATATTTCGCGTTTGTTTCTAGACCCAAAGCAATCGTCCCTTTTTCCAGTTACTTGATCGAGCTGCCCCTAGAATAGTTTGCCTTACTTCTTCCGATGCATTTTGATTGTGCTGTAAGGTTATTTTTCACTTTCTCTCGAGAAATGACAGAATCCATTCATATGTCTGCTTTGAGATACACCTGAAACTAAGCTTTCTTGCAACCTCCATGGACACTTATTGGATCCATGCAACCTCTAAGCACCGACAGCCATCTTACGCAGTCTCAAGTTGCAGCAGCGTTGTGCTGAATGCCAGGGTTTCTGCCTGTAGTATCATCTGATGATTCACCGTCCGGCAATGAATGGCACGAAACTGGAGAGCAGAGTTCGATGGAAGAGTCACGGGGAAACAATCAAATGTCGCTTTTGTCCTTTTCCCTGACGGGTGGGTGATAAGGACTGCCCTTGATCGAAAATCTTTACTGCTCTTCTTCTATTTTGGGCCAGCACATTGAAAAGCCAGCCCATTGTTCGTGGCACCTGTAATGGCAGGGAAAGGTAGATGTGAGGTGATACCGGTGACTTAGAGGGTTCTCTTGCAATGCCGGTGATACAGGATTACCGCAAGACACATCATTGGGTTTTTGTTTTCCATGTCCGTCCTTGACAGTCCTCACCTGTCTGCCATATGAAGAGTTGTGATTGCGATGGGGTGGGCCTCACCTGCAGGCAGGAGAGGGAAGAGACGAAGGCCTGTCTCTTTTTCATAATTGTATCGTGAGCACACGTTTACATTGCCATAGGAGGCAGAGGTCAACTGTAAGCCCAGATGGAGGTGGGTCTCTGTGTCTGCTCATGTTAGTCGCAAACGGTCCTCCTTATCAAACAAACACACGGACCTCTGAGAGTCCAGGCTGAGAGATGGCCTGTGTAGACCTCACTCTGTCCCTGGATTTGTGCTTTCTGACATCACAGAAACTCAAAACACAAATCAGCCGTGCGTTCAAGACGATCTACCGGTAGCCTACCGGTAGCCGAGCAACCAATGTGCACTCTTGAACGATTCGTTATGACCGAACGGTAGCCAAGATGGCTTCCGCGATGCCTTCTCATCGTCGCGGATTGCGTTCTCAATCAAATGAGTAAACCAGCAGCTGCAGACTGCTCGTTCCTTGTGGAAGCTGATGAAATACGTTAAGCTGTAGCTGTGCATGAGTGCTCGGCATCGCTCGAATAGAAATTTATGTCAAAACGACAGTGCTATCTTGGCGTAAGCAAGAACATTTCGATGCTCACTTCAAGGGAGATTACACAGCAAACAAAGAGCTAATGTAAGATATAAGAGTTGCTTCCCTTAAAATTGCTTCGCTATCTGTCGTGGAAATGTTTGCTCACATCTTGCCCGGTAATTATTTCAGAGCAGTTATTCTTTAAAAAAAGAAAAGTACAATATCAGCCTAACTTCTTGTAACGTCTCGCATAGGCTGGGTAATAATCACAGGTCGAAATGCGTGCCACAGCGCATATTTGTGATGACGACTTTCTTCCTTTCCCCGAAGGCAGCCATTTTGGTTATACAGGCGCAACAGCGTTCCAGCGCGGTACGTACCGGTCGATACCGGTAGCCGTACCAAGTCGTTCAAGAGACGAACGGTATCAACCGGTACGTACAGGTAGGCCTCTTGAACAGGCCCCAGCTGTTTATTTAAACTACACTTCAAAGGAGCACAACATTTTGCATAACAATACCAATCATCGGTATATTTTGCTTTCATAACACACATTTCTATCTTATGATCAAATAAACATGTCCTGCTCAGAAGTGCAGTTTCTAACAGGAAAGCGGGGAAGCCTTGCTAATGCAGCGTGGGGAAGCGTGAAGCCTGAGAGAGGCCCGGACAACGCTCCCTTGACAGGTTATTGGGCTGCCAGGACATGCGTGTGAGCAGAGCTGCCCCGAGAACCCACTAGGCTTGCACATTGCTCTACAGTTTTGCAGCTGAGAATGTACTTACATATGTAATTAAGATCATAGTATACGTAATAGTTTGACTAACTTAAGTTGATTCATTTTGCTATCTATGTCCCTGTTACACCTCATTTACTATCATCTCCCTGATGTCGATGTTTCTCGTGGTTTGCTCCTAGGAAGGTCAGAAGACAGAGGGGAGAACGAAAGTCAAAGCACCACCAAGAACACTAGTTCATGCTTGTCTGTTTTTGCAGCTGAATAAAAAACAATTGATAGAGAAACGTTTTCTCTGTTCGACGTTTGCCCCACAATGAGTTATGAAAGGATCCTTTTCAAGACAGCGTTCGAGTTGTTATATAAATTAGGTAGCGTGATCCAATTATATATGTTACAGTAAATACACGAAACTAGGAAATTTACAAATTTCCTGAAAATTCTAGTAAATTGGCAAAGTTACTGTTTCACTCGGGGAATTTACAAATTTCCTTAAATTTTCAGGAAATTGATAAATTTCCTAAGTTTTTTGCCTTGTTTTTGTAACCATTTTACTGACTTGTGAAACAGAGTCAGTAAATTTTTCAAACTTAATTTTTTTTAAGAACTGTTGAGCAGAGTGAAAAGAACTCGGGCAAAAATCCATATAATTCACGATTTTTTGTGAACAGGTGTCAAGATACTTTGATACTCAGTTGTTGAGAACGGATACAAAACCTTGAGTTGTTTTGAAGAGATAAAATTTCAAGTTAGCCTCACATTGGGTTGTACAGCAGAATTGAAAACAGCATTGTCAAACGAGATTGTTCACTTGAAAGATGGCTACTGATCAAGAAAAGAAATTCACTGAAGAGCTGTTTAAACTTCACGCAGAAAATAAAACGTACAGCTTGATTCCAAAATCAGAGTACGTTAAAACTGTACACGAAGTCAAGAGTGCAGCCGCAACCAACAGGACTAAAAGCCAGCGGGACTACTATCAACTGAGCAAGTGAGTCTCCTTTTTATTCTGCTTGAGTGTTAGTCTTCTTCTTCTTCTTCTCCCCCCCCCTCTCTCTCTCTCTCTCTCTCTCTCTCTCTCTCTCTCTCGCTCTCTCGCTCTCTCTCTCTCTCGCTCTCTCTCTCTCTCTTTCTCTCTTGCTTGCTCTCTCTCTCTCTCTCTCTCTCTCTCTCCTCTCTCTCTCTCTCCCACTCTCTCTACCCTCTCTCTCTATCTCTCTCCCTCTCTATCTCTCTAACCCTCTCTCACTCTATCTCTTTCTTTCTTCTTCTTCTCTCTCTCTCTTCCTATCTCTCACTCTCACCCGTCTCTCTCCTCCCCTCTCTCTCCCTCCCCCCCTCTCGCTCTCACCCCCTCCCCTCTTCTCCCTCTCTCCCCCCTCTCCTCCTCTCTTCTTTTGCTTTTGCCACCCTCTCTCTCCCTCTCCCTTTCTTTCACCCTCCCTCTGCCCCCTCTCTCCCCCTTCCTCTTTCTCTCTTCTCTCTCTCTCTCTCTATCTCTCTCTCTCTCTCTCTCTCTTCTCCAGTTTTCTTGTCTAAAAAAATATACTTATGCATTCCAGGTATGAGCTTCTCCAGTGCGGTCCGATTGAAAAGTTAATAAAGAAGAGAACAAGTTCAGACGAAAGCCCAATGTACTTCATAAGTATAGAAGAAACATTTGATATCATTCAACAAGCGCACATCGCCACTGGTCATGGGGGACATGACAGGATGATCAAAGAGACTCAGAAAAAATATGCAAACATCAGTACCAAATCACTGGAATTGTTCAAAACGTTGTGCCTGGAGTGCCAGAGGAAGAGAAAGAGACCGATGACTGAAGGTGTTGTAGTCCGTCCCATACTGAGCAAAGAGTTTTCAGCACGAGGGCAAGTAGATCATATTGACATGCAGTCTATGTCAAGAAACTGTTACAGATGGATTTTATATGTTCTTTTATCATGTTAACGGTTGATAAGATAGCTCTGCACATTGGAAAGTTTTGTTTTGGTTCTCAACAGCTAGTGTATAAAATTCCTTATTAATGCATACGCATTTAGTAAATTTACAAAATTCCTGGCCACCTTCTTCAGGAAATTTCCAAAGTTCCTGAAACTTTTAGGAAATGTGTAAATTCCCCGAGTGAAACGGTAATTTTGCAAATTTACTGAAAATTTCAGGAAATTTGTAAATTTCCTAGTTTTGTTAATTTACTGTAACACATAGACGACAACCATTCCTCTGAATTGGCCATTTTTGCTTGACTGTCACGTTTGGGTCAGATTTCAGACAATGCATTCGTGTTTATCTGCCTTTTAGGCTGCACTCATTGTCAGCCCGTTAATGCTCACCTCTCTCTCTCTCTCTCTCTCTCTCTCTCTCTCTCTCTCTCTCTCTCTCTCTCTCTCTCTCTCTCTCTCTCTTCTCTCTGTCTATGTCTGTCTGTCTGTCTGTCTGTCTGTCTGTCTCTCTCTCTCTCTCTCTCTCTCTCTCTCTCTCTCGCTCTCTCTCTTTCTCAAGGTCATGGTATTCCGTAAGGGTGGTCATCCATCTTTAGGTGAAAGATGATATATTGAAAAGAATAGACTTGAAGTCGTAAATCAATATAACTAACTGGGATTTCTGTTCATGACGAAAATGTCCATTGATGCCTCCTTAGAAGATGTAACTTTTAGAGGAAAGCAGAAGGGAGTGCGTGCGTTCAAAACATTGTGGAACCTTCAGAGTACAAAAACTACTATATTCACAAAACTAGTTAATGCACAAGTACAGCCAACTCTATTGTATGGCTAGGAAATATGGGGGATGAGAAAAATGCGACAGTTGAAAAAGCTCATACCTTCTTGGGAAGACGTTTT
>JAWQFJ010005077.1:0-10000 GCA_034096865.1 Theodoxus fluviatilis
GGCCAGAACTGTAAAAAATGTGGCAAGAAGAACCATTTTTCCGCCGTATGCAAATCTTCGTCAGTCAAGATGGTTGAAAACGCTCCATGCAGTCAAGACGCTACTGAGAATGAAGACACTGACTTCTTCGTGGGCAGCATCGATCATGAGTCATCGTCGTCAACGGAGTGGACGACCGCCATCGACGTACACGGTCATCGCATCACCTTCACACTGGACACCGGCGCACAGGTTAACATTCTGCCATACAGCCTGTTCTGCAAACTGAAGAACACCAAGCTCCAGAAGTCACGCGCTCATCTGACAACGTACAGCGGCGAACGTCTGCACGTCAAAGGCCAGAGCCAGCTGGTCTGTACAACCAAAGACAAAAAAACTTGGTGGAATTTCAGATCGTTGACACACGTTCCAAACCTATTCTTGGACTGGCAAGCTGCGAAGCGTTGAGCCTACTCCAACGTGTTGACGTCATCGAAGACGAGACTCTTTCCTCCTACGCAGATGTCTTCAACGGCCTGGGCAACATGAAAGACGACTACACCATCAGAATCGACTCCACAGTCGCACCAGTAGTCCATGCTGCTAGGAAGGTCCCCGCAGTGCTTCGCGACGACCTTAAGAAAGAGCTACAAAGAATGGAAAAGGAAGGAGTAATCGAAAAAGTTGACCATCCCACCGACTGGGTCAACTCCCTGGTCATCGTGCAGAAGAAAGGAGGCGGCCTGCGACTGTGCTTAGACCCGAGAGACCTGAACAGAGCTGTGCGGCGCGAGCACTATCAGCTGCCAACTATCGAAGAGATTGCCAGCAGACAGAGCGGAAACAAAGTCTTCAGCGTCCTCGACGCCAACTCAGCCTTTTGGCAAATACGCCTGAACAAAGACAGCTCTGACCTTACCTGCTTTAATACTCCCTTCGGCCGCTATAAATTTCTGCGGCTCCCTTTTGGCCTCAACTCATCAGCTGAAGTCTTCGCCAAACGATTTCACCAGGCATTCGAGAGTATTCCAGGCGTCGAAACATATATGGATGAAATGCTCATCGGTGGCCAGACGAGGCAAGAACACGACTCTAGGCTGACCATGGCGCTGGAGACGACCAGAGAAGCAAGCATCAAACTGAAACCCTCCAAATGCAATCTCAGGGTCAACGAAGTGAAGTTTGTTGGCCACACTATCACGCAGAACGGTCTCAAGCCAGACAACTGCAAAATCTAAGCCATTCAAGACATGCCCTCTCCATCAAATCGTAAAGAGCTGGAGAGGTTAATCGGGATGGTAAACTATTTAGGCAAGTTTATCCCAAACCTGTCAGACGTTACAGCGCCTCTTCGAGGCCTTCTCAAGCAAGACATGATGTGGCAGTGGCTGCCACAGCACGACAAAGCCATCGGCGACTTAAAGAAGTTCGTCACTGAGGCTCCAGTCTTGGCCTTCTACGACGCCAGCAAAGCTGTCCTGCTATCCGTGGATGCTTCACAAGACGGACTTGGCGCTGTCCTGATCCAGGAAGGTCGTCCAGTAGCCTACGCGTCAAGGTCACTCACCGACTGCGAAAAGCGCTACGCCAACATAGAGAAAGAGATGCTGGCTGTGGTCTTCGGCGCTGAACATTACCACTACTACGTCTACGGACGGCCTGTCACCATTGAATCTGACCACAAGCCCCTGGAGTCGATCATCAAGAAGCCTTTGTCAGCAGCGCCACCCCGACTTCAGAGAATGTTGTTTCGTCTCATGAAGTACAATGTTCAGCTCGTCTACAGGGCAGGCAAAGACATGCACATTCCAGACACTCTCTCCAGGGCAGCATTGTCATCCACGTCGCCAGCCAGCGACGACTGGTACACCTCATCGTTGACAGCCTGCCCATTTCCGACGAAAAGCTTGAGTTATTTAAGCAGGAGACGACTAAAGATGCCACGCTTCAACTTCTTAGTCGCTACATCCGAGAGGGATGGCCAGACCAAAAGAACGACACCCCTGAAGAAATCCGAGCGTACACCGGCTTTCGCGACGAACTCAGCGAGTCCAACGGCCTGCTCTTCAAGGGAGAACAGCTGATTGTCCCCAAGTGCCTTCAGAGCGACATGCTGCAGAGACTTCACCAGGGTCACATGGGCCGCGACAAATGCCTCGCTACCGCCAAGCAAGTCTTCTTTTGGATCGGCATGTCAGCCCAGATCACCAACCTCGTCGCTCGATGTGCAGTATGCAAGCAGTTCCAAAACGCACAACAGAAGGAGCCCCTGATGAGCCACGACGTGCCCTCTCTGCCATGGGAGAAGCTTGCTGCTGATCTTTTCCAGTTTGAAGGCAAGAACTTCCTGTTGATAGTGGACTACTATAGCAAATTCTTCGAGGTGTCGCCTCTGCAGAAGTCCACGAGATCAGCAGACATCATCCTTGCTATGAAGTCCCAGTTCGCACGCCACGGAATCCCCAAAGAACTCATCACAGACAATGGACCCCAGTTCAGCTGCACAGAGTTCGCAAGATTTGCATCAGCCTGGGACTTTCGACACACGACCTCCAGTCCCAAGTACCCCAAGTCTAATGGCCTGGCTGAACGCAACGTTCAGACAATAAAGAACCTGCTGAAGAAAGCCAAAGCAGCGAAGCAAGACCCGTACATCGCTTTGCTTCAGATGAGGGCTACGCCATTGCTAGACAGAGCATCGCCAGCTCAGCTGCTGATGAACCGGCGTCTGAGGACCAGGCTACCAGCAACAGACGCCTACTTACAGCCCAGCGTTCCGCCCCATGAGCAAGTTCAGCAGGCTATGAGGCAGCGGCAGACGCAGCAAGGCAAAGACTACAACAAGACTGCCCTTCCCAAGCCCCTTCCGCCTCTCCAGCCAGAAGAAGTAATTCGCATGCAGATGGCACGGGGCAGCACCTGGAAGCCAGCTGTCGTGGTGTCAGCCGCACCGCAACCTCGCTCCTACATCGTGCGCACCGAGGACGGAGCGACGTACCGCCGCAACAGAGCCATGCTGAGGCAGACCCAGGAGCCACTGATCCTACCGCCGCCACCACAAGCCGAAGGGGCAGATGACGTCATAGTACCAGAGCCACCTCCCCTTGATGACGTCATGCCGCCAGCCCTTCCAGAGTCTGCCAGAGCACTACAACCTGGCACCACAGTCACACGGTATGGGCGACACAGTAGGCCGCCAGACCGTTATTCTCCACAGACTTTATAGCCAAACGCTCAAAGACAACATTGGCAAGTTTTTAAATTGACATTATTTTCAATTTTTCTTGAAGTGTTTGGTTTCGATTTCAACATTTAAGTCACTTAAACTTTCACTTTTCAATTCATGTCCTTTCAACTTTTTCTTTAAGTAGTTTTTGTGTATTTGAATCCCCTTTGGATGTTTGACTTTGTTTTTGAGAGGAGAGATGTAGCAGATTGCACTCCGTGAATTTGTGTTTCTTTGCTTGTGTGAGGAGATCATAACTCACAACCTGAATAGAATTGTCCATGTATAATTGTTTGAGAGGTGTTCACTGTATAACGGCCTCGAGGCCAAGGGAGATCAAGATTAAACGAAAGGCTGCATCGAAGCCGACAAACGTATGAAAGCCTAAGTGCCTGTTGTTTATTCTGGACGCAAGGCTGAAACACGTCTACAATTATCTTGTGTAATGAGTGAGCCTCTGCTGTACTGTGTGCAGAGTGAAGTTGCTACGAGTTGTACGACGAATTGCTGTTGGCTGATTTTCACCACTGTGTTGTGATCAGTGCGTGAATAAAGTTTATCGAAAACGACCACCAGTGTCTGTCACTTTGACTTCCTAGCGCAAGCCAGGAGAACCCCCGTACATCAGGATATTGCAAGAGAAGAGTGCAACAAATGCATAGTCTTCCATCTCCTATGATACTACATGAATGTCATGAGGAATTCTATTATACCCCATGCAACTGTCCAAAACGGTCAGAGGTGTGAACCCATCAAACACCCCTGAACAGAAGGACAGTGCATCTTATAGTGTTTATCCGTGTCATATGAGACAATTTGTGCCTCAAAGATGAACGCTTATAAATCTTATCTGATGCAAGGAAAGGATGCCTATCTGCACCATGTTTGTTGGTGACAGCGAAAAAAGTGAGTTTAACAAACCTCCTGCTCTGTGCAAAACCGACAAACTCAGGTTTCACTGCAAAGCAGCTTCACCTGGCCTTGGCTGCATGAGGACTTCTCATTCCAGAGATCTTTGCACTGTTCTTTCAGTGCTAGACAAGGTCTAGCTTCTCTCAGGAACAGAAGGACAAATCTGCCGAATGAAGAGTACTTCCCATGCTGTGGTTATGGACATCCAGTTCCTAATGCCTGTGAATAGTCCATTAATCTTCAGCCTGCAAAAACCACTCTTCCGCGCTTGGATCCTTATGGCCATGACAACGCACATTTTATTAATGCTCGTAATTAGCACAAGGTGTTGTTGTTGTTGTTGTTGTTGATTTATATCACAAAATGGCATGTGCCAATTAAGGGGGGACATGGCGTACAAAAACGGATTAATAGAAAATAAATCATAACTCAGCAAATATGAAAGCTATGCTAATGAAATTTTATACAGAATACAAACACACTGGAAGGCATATTCAAACAAAATTTTATTGCTGAAGACTTAGTTGTTCATGTGTTATAGCAAAATGACTGAAAAATAAACATACAAATTTTCTCCCCTCCGTGAAATTTTAATGAATAACCTTTTTATGATCAGCAATGATTGTAAACAAAGAAGAAGGTCTATATTACGCAATAAGATATAATAAGTGGATTTCTAACACTTATAAATAATTTTAGTGGAATTTAGAACAAGTAACCAAAAAAAGTGCTCCCGGCATAACATGATTACATTTTTACAAAAATTAAGCAAATTCAGCTACATCTTTCTGAATGCTCTTATTGCATGCAATATTCTTTCATAAATATACACACAAAATTTCAGAAAGCTATCTCAATCCTAAGTGACTTTATTTTTGGGGAGAAAATCACTACCGTAGAAATAAAAACCACATTATGAGAAAATTGACTTTAAAGTTTGAGAAAGATTAAACGTTAACTACAACTGAACCATAACAGATACAATTTAATAACATAACTCATTGAATGTGTCGTTTATTTGTTATCATTGTAGCAAACTTTCAACTTATTATCTTAATTCAAAATATCAGGATAATTAGGTGAAAAGCATCACCTGTAGCAAAACATTCCCGTTTTCTGTAAGAATCGCGTAATCACGGCAACTTCCGCCGTGATAACAGCTTCGTTCAGTGCCGTGTCTGTAGATGAGAACGCGATCGCTGTTGTATCACAACCTCCAGAGGCTGTTGACACGACTTAATTTCTTTTCTGGGCTTGCTTTTTCCGTCCATTTCTGCATCTTCCGTGGAATTGTCTCGATCGAGATAGCGCGAACTTTCGCGCGCTGTAAGCACACTTCGGAAAGAACCGATGTTTGCTTCGGCGGCCGACGTTCAGGCCGGAAACAGCCGAAGTACGGTTCGGCCGTTTCCGCCTACCACTTCCGCCAGTCGAAGTACGGTTCGGCCGTTTCCGCCAGCCACTTCCGCCTGATCACGCTGTGATCACGCACACAAGCGGCCAATCAGAGCCTAGCTGAGAGACAGGCCGTTATTTCGAAGCTTTCCATTGGTTTGCACTGGCATCCGATTTGTACTTCGTGTGCCTTCGGTAATTATTCTTCGGTACCGGAAACAGTTGCAACGTAAAGCCGGGAAATGAAGCTTCAATGCGATACCAAACATGTGGCGTTCTTTGGAAGGAAGATGCTGAAACTAAGCTTTCAAATCTGTGCATTTTGGCTTCCTGGTTAGTACTTTTTTTTTAATCTAGCGGTGGGTACCTTACAAAACAAATTGGTTTAAAATACTTTGAAACCTAAGCCAGCAAAATCAATCGCACACACGTGTAGCGGAGATGTTGTAGATTCCAAATCCGCGCTTAACACGAAACTCAATTTCTGAAAATTTTTCATGAAATTCTGCAGGCCGTGTCCCCCCTTAAATCTACTAGAACTGAGGTTTGTGCCAACAACTGAATACATTTGTTCACACACCTTCTATCCCCATTACAGTATATTAAATTGAAACTAAGGATTGTCTAAATGTTGCCAATAATGTATCACTACAGGCATATTCAGTATGAATGAATGAATGAGCCTATCAGCCTTATTTGGCTATGTAATATTCAGAGTTAAGCTTTCATAAAGTCATCAACCATCTGAGCCAATCATAACACTCATTGCTTTCACTGGTGGAAGCAGGGAGGATGTGGAAATAGGGGTTTGTGGCGAGAGAACTTAATAAGTCTCAAAAATGAGTGTCAACAATCAGAACAAATTGCAAAGACATACATCATCCTCATTACTGAAGTTCTGAGATTAACTCCAGAAATTCTCCACATGAGCAGAATCCTGACAGAATGTTATCTACAAGTGCATGACCAGACAATCCAAAAAAAGAATGCATGGGAGGACCACTGTGCAGCAAGGTAAGCAAATCATCCACCATGCCTCATCCCCCTTCCTGTTTGACTTTTCAACAGGCCCTGCTGGTTCAGCATAACAGCCCACCTAATATTCATTAGGAGTAAAGAAGCATTCTATCATACAGTCACAGAGAGAGAGAGAGAGAGAGAGAGAGAGAGAGAGACTGACAGACACAGAGTCAAGCATGCTGCACACAAGATACATGTAGTGGTAAGAACAGTTATTCAACAGGAGATTATGTACAAGAAATGGAGAAGATGTACAACAACAACAACAACAACAAAATTGCTGGTAACAACTTGTCTGTAAGTGTAACATAACAATTTTAATCTCAACTTGAACTAATAAACATGCAAAAGTTTTTAAAAAATGCAAACAATGAACTCAATAAAGAAAACCTTTATTTCATATCAATTCATTTTCAAATTGAAAACAAACATGAAAACTGTTAATTAAGCACATGGGACTGCTTTTTAGCATCTCTCTCCCTCCCTCTCTCCCCACAGACACACACACACACACACACACACACACACACACAAAATGCATGTATGCAGCCCCCTCTCCCCCTCCACATTGCCGCCATCAACAATCCACTGGACTCACTCAAAGTGCAATGCACTGTTAGTTCCTGTGTGCTAAAATTGTTATCCATCATAATCTGATTCCCATGACCTTGTTGGGAAGAACCTTGGAGGAAGAAGACAAGATAAAGAAGCAGAGAAAGAAGAAGATGAGGGTGGGGAAAAACAGAGAAGAAGTGATAATGCTAATGGCAGCAACAATAATGAGACACTTTTTCAAGTGAAGATAAAGGTGTTCATTGGCTAAAGCTACTCTGTAAGGAATCTCTACTCCTACAAAAGTGCCCCTTGCTCCAACTACTGCATGGCAGTGCATAGCACATTTCACACAGATTTCATGGCACAGATGAAATGACATCCACATATAAAAACACACCAGTCTGGTGTTGCCACGTTTCCCCGAAGCTTATCTTGTTCATCCCTAGCAGTTCTATCTCTGTCTGCAACTTGTGAGGACTGCAGTGTTTGTATTGTGTCAGTGTTTCACGTTACGGACAGTTGTGCATCCCAGACACACTGACCTAGAAAATTACGCACTGAGCTCAGCTTGCACTTCATTTCTGCAACTTATGCCTAAAGTTTAATGCTAGAAAATGGTTTGCCTATCACGACCCTTTCAAGACCTTTGGGGACCCTCTGTACTTTACTGCAGGGTGTCCAAAAACCCTCTATGGAATGAGTTACATGAAACATTGTGTGTAGTGAAAATAAATCTAAACGAATGATAAGTAAAACATCACACATCTTTTGCACTGGATCTCACTCTGTGTTCAGCAATAAGCACACAGTGCTTCCAAGCAGTGTTAGAACACTTGACAATTTCACTTTGTGGGATTAAAAAGTCGACTTTCGAGTTTTCAACCTCTCATTCAGCATCATAAGTGATTAAGTCAAGGTTTTCATTACTGCCCATACATACAACTGTAATCATTCAGCAAGTACTCTGCCCATTGATCACAGCATTTTGTTCATTCAGAAGTAAACGCCAACTAATCTGCCAGGTTCTGTGGCACAACAGTTTTGTCTTCACTTTCACACAACAAGGTATGCATAAATTACACGTGTGCTAATTAGAATCAGCTGCATTAACTCTATCAAAAATGCAAAATCTGTCTCAAGACAACCAGAAAACCTTTTCATACCTGGGACACAGCACTCATTCAGTGAAACCCATCTACCACTCTTCCCAGGACACTGAAGTTGTGGGCTGGCTTTCTAAACAGGCATGGGGAACTGTTCAGCGTAATTAAGCTTTTCTTTCTTCTTCTGTGCCTCTCCCCCACAAGTGTCCGAGCTGGAAAAGAGAGAGAGAGAACATGGTCCAGAGATGTGACTACACCTTGCACTATTCCCTTAGTCTTTGGTAAAGATCACAGTAGCAAATGAACAATATCCAGGAGGAGGATTAGCATTGCTTACTCTCAAGCTGAAAGGTGACATGAGGAGTAATTTAACTCATTTGAAGCTGCATGCTGCATATGGTTTGTACACAACCTGTCAACTCAAATCTTCTTTTCCAACTGAGTATCTAACCTCCTGTCATAGATGACATGACAATCCTTTGACCAATAAGTTCAAAGAACCACTTCAGAATTATCAATGAATGAGTAACAGTATGTAAGAAAAAAAAGTGTATGTCTATATTCTTGACTTTGGAAGTTTACCTTTGTAGTTTATTTTACAAGAACAATTTATAGGCCAATACTGACATGCTGGCAAACAAGTCATATGCCAACAGCAAATTACTACAGATTTATCTACTGCTTAATTCTACAGGCATGGCCTAACAAAAACTTATCAATTAAAAAAAAAAACTTCAAGGGCAAAACAGTAATGCTGAAAATGGACTAACTCCATAAATACCAAGGTAGGCAGATCTTGAAAGCATCAGTGTTTATCGTAGACTCCATGCTTACTGAACCAAGCCTATGTCTGACGGTGGTTCACCAGTTTATTTTGGTGTATAATAATATATGTTTCTTTCCATCCAAATATTAGTTCAAACAAGCGTTTTCAAATAATACACAACAGTGGGGAATCATGCAATCGAGGCATTTTTCTGAGACTTGCCACCTGGCAAAATGGAGGTGCTGATGAAACACTCTGGCATGCTACACACCACAATCTTGTATAATTACATCAGTCCAAGCACTGATACCAAAAAGGAGACAGCAGACAAGTCTTGTCTGTCTGTCTGTCTGTCTCTCTCTCTCTCTCTCTCTACCTGCACTGTTGCTGGGAGGTGGTGTGGTTGAGGGCAGTAATGGAAAGTATCTCCGTGAGCAGTTCCACTTTCCGTTCCGAGCCAAAGAAGTCTGTCAGCAGCACTTTGTTGACGTCCCTCTGGAAGAGGTCTGTCCTCACGGCCACCGTGGATACACACTGGTGTCTAGGACACACCTTCATCTGCAACCACGAACCTTGGATCAGCACAGGCTGTGTACACACATGGGCACGAACACATAAATGTAGGTACATGAAGGAATACAAACTACACACACACACACACACACACACAGACAGACACACAGACAGACACACACACACACAAAGACACACACACACACACAAAGACACACACACACAAAGACACACACACACAAAGACACACACACAAAGACACACACACACAGACACACACACACACAGACAAACACACAAAGACACACACACAGACAGACACACATACATGCACTCATTTACACATAGTCCATAAGCCATATGGATCAGCATGAATTGTGGTCAAGGGGGAGACAACTCTGACTTCATTTTTTTTTCTCCTCCCCTCACCTGCATGGAACTTCACAGTGTGGCTGTGCTGTATTTAAATCATAAGATGTCAGAGGGCTTTGGGAAGGGAATTGCGGTAGAGGGCCTGCTTGTCTTAATAGA
>JAWQFJ010005081.1:7500-12683 GCA_034096865.1 Theodoxus fluviatilis
TACCCCTTATCCTCCTAACGAACCCCAGCCACCTTACCGATCCCCAGCCCCCCTACCGACCCCACAGCTACTCTACCAAGCCACTAGCTCCCCTGTCCACCCATCACCCTTCCTACCTATTCCCCAGCTCCCTACCCTCCCCTACCAACCCTTAGCCCCCTTACCCATTCCACAACCCCAACCCCTGATGACGACGACAATGACGACAAAAAGGACAACGACGACGAAAATATGGAGACAATAACAGGAACGAGGATGATGACGAAGATGATGGTGACGATGACGACGACGACGAAAACACTACATCTGGCGATGGTGATTGGGAAGGTACGAAGTCATGTCGGCGCTCTACTCGTATGTGCAGACTCCAGTACTGATCAAACATGGTCCATGTTGACGAGGTCTATGGCGGAGTTCAGCAGAGACGGCATAGTGCTGATTTGGGTCCAGCGAAAAACCAGAGGCCAGTTATGAAATTGCTCTAGAGCACATCATGCGAGTCCTCCAATCAACAGGTAAACTTGAAGGAAGAATTGTCTTCAGAAATGGAACCTTGGACAGATTTCAGAGCAAATGATCACCTGTGTATCCTATATAAATAGTCAACCAACACGTCAACCAACGTCATTTACAGTGCACGTCAACCAACGTCATTTACAATTGAATCGTCACAACCCTAGCAACCCGCCTCTGATCCAGTGGCTGAAGGAGTTCCTGCCGGTGCTCCACACCAGCACGCGGATGAGACGGGCAGCTCCAAACCCGCCTATTGTAGGAGAACGTAACTGCTTTAACCTACGATAACAGCTCATGCCCTCGACCCTCTCCTTCCGCCGTACTTTGGCGCAGGAGACCAACATCGGGTGTCACCCATGCCCCAAGTGTGTACTGTGCAAGAGTCATCTGCAGGACACTACCACCTTCGGCAGCGTCATCACTGGCCAGTCTTTCCACATCAGAGACTGCTTGAAGAGCACGTCAACCAACGTCATTTACCTCATTGACTGTGAACAGTGTCACAACAGGCAGTATGTGGGTGAGACTGGCCAGACCATACGTAGAAGATTTTTCGGACAGACGTACGCCATTCGCAAGGACATAGTCACCCTGGTGGCTAAGCACTTCAGGTCCCCTGAGCACTGCCTCTCCCATATGAGAGTGACTGTCATCGAAAAGATCCGTGTGGAAGATGCGAACATCCAGAAGCAGAGGGAGAAGTTCTGGCGCTTCAAGCTGCGCACCAACTACCCTGAAGGACTGAATGTATTTGACTGAGATATATATATATATATATATATATATATATATATATATATATATAACTATGAACACTGAACACTTAGAGAGAGAGAGAGAGAGATAGAGAGTTAGAGAGAGAGAGGGGTAGAGAGAAAGGTAGAGAGAGAGAGAGAGAGAGAAAGAGAGAGAGAACACTCTGAACACTGAACACTGAGAGAACTCGAACTCCGCGAACTGGAACTCGAACAATTAATTGAATGAGAGTGATAGAGAAAGAGAGAGAGATGCTTGATTGATTGATTAATTGATTGATTAGCTTTTAGTAAAGCAAGTAAAGCAAGTAAAGCAAGTAAAGCAAGTAAAGCAACTAAAGCAAGTAAAGCAAGTAAAGGAAGTACAGAATGTAAAGGAAGTAAAGGAAGTAAGGCAAGTAAGGCAAGTAAGGCAAGTAAGGCAAGTAAGGCAAGTAATGCAAGTAAGGCAAGTAAGGCAAGTAAGGCAAGTAAGGCAAGTAAGTCAAGTAAAGCAAGTAAAGCAAGTAATGCAAGTAAAGCAAGCAAAGCAAGCAAAGCAAGCACAGCAAGCAAAGCAAGCAAAGCAAGCAAAGCAAGCAAAGCAAGCAAAGCAAGCAAAGCAAGCAAAGCAAGCAAAGGAAGTAAAGGAAGTACAGGATGTAAAGGAAGTAAAGGAAGTAAGGCAAGTAAGGCAAGTAAGGCAAGTAAGGCAAGTAATGCAAGTAAGGCAAGTAAGGCAAGTAAGGCAAGTAAGACAAGTAAAGCAAGTAAGGCAAGCAAGGCAAGTAAGGTATGCAAGGCAAGTAATGCAAGTAATGCAAGTAAGGCAAGTAAGGCAAGTAAGGCAAGTAAGGCAAGTAAGGCAAGGAAGGCAAGTAAGGCAAGCAAGGCAAGCAAGGCAAGTAAGGCAAGCACGGCAAGCAATGCAAGCAAGGCAAGTAAGGCATGTAATGCAAGTAAGGCAAGCAAGGCAAGTAAGGCAAGCAAGGCAAGTAAGGCAAGCAAGGCAAGTAAGGCAAGCAATGCAAGCAAAGCAAGCAAAGCAAGCAAGGCAAGAAATGCAAGTAAGGCAAGCAAGGCAAGCAAGGCAAGTAAGGCAAGTAAGGCAAGTACGGCAAGTAAGGCAAGTACGGCAAGTAAGGCAAGTAAGTCAAGTAATGCAAGTAAGGCAAGTAAGGCAAGTAAGGCAAGTAAGGCAAATAAGGCAAGTAAGGCAAGTAAAGCAAGTAAGGCAAGTAAAGCAAGTAAAGCAAGTAAAGCAATTAAAGCAAGTAAAGCAAGTAAAGCAAGTAAAGATAGTAAAGGATGTAAAGGAAGTAAAGGAAGTAAGGCAAGTAAGGCAAGTAAGGCAAGTAAAGTTAGTAAAGCAAGCAAAGCAAGCAAAGCAAGCAAAGCAAGCACAGCAAGGAAAGCAAGGAGAGCAAGCAAAGCAAGCAAAGCAAGTAAAGGAAGTAAAGGAAGTAAAGGAAGTAAAGGAAGTAAAGGAAGTAAAGGAAGTAAAGGAAGTAAAGGAAGTAAAGGAAGTCAAGGAAGTAAAGGAAGTAAGGCAAGTAGGGCAAGTAGGGCAAGTAAGGCAAGTAGGGCAAGTAGCGCAAGTAGGGCAAGTAGGGCAAGTAGGGCAAGTAGGGCAAGTAGGGCAAATAGGGCAAGTAGGGCAAGTAGGGCAAATAAGGCAAGTAAGGCAAGTAAGGCAAATAAGACAAGTAAGGCAAGTAAGGCAAGTAAGGCTAGTAAGGCAAGTAAGGCAAGTAAGGCTAGTAAGGCAAGTAAGGCAAGTAAGGCAAGTAAAGCAAGTAAAGCAAGTAAAGCAAGTAAAGCAAGTAAAGCATGTAAAGCATGTAAAGCATGTAAAGCAAGTAAAGCAAGTAAAGGAAGTAAAGGAAGTACGGCAAGTAAGGCAAGTGAGGCAAGTAAGGCAAGTAAGGCAAGTAAGGCAAGTAAGGCAAGTAAGGCAAGTAAGGCAAGTAAGGCAAGTAAGGCAAGTAAGGCAAGTAAGGCAAGTAAGGCAAGTAAGGCAAGTAAGGCAAGTAAGGCAAGTAAGGCAAGTAAAGCAAGCAAAGGAAGCACAGCAAGCATAGCAAGCAAAGCAAGCAAAGCAAGCAAAGCAAGTAAACCAAGTAAAGGTAGTAAAGGAAGTACAGGAAGTAAAGGAAGTAAAGGAAGTAAAGGAAGTAAAGGAAGTAAGGCAGTAAGGCAAGTAAGGCAAGTAAGGCAAGTAAATCAAGTAAGGCAAGTAAGGCAAGTAAGGCAAGTAAGGCAAGTAAGGCAAGTAAGGCAAGTAAGGCAAGTAAGGCAAGTAAGGCAAGTAAGGCAAGTAAGGCAAGTAAGGCAAGTAAGGCAAGTAAGGCAAGTAAGGCAAGTAAGGCAAGTAAGGCAAGTAAGGCAAGTAAGGCAAGTAAGGCAAGTAAGGCAAGTAAGTCAAGTAAAGCAAGTAGGGCAAGTAGGGCAAGTAGGGCAAGTAGGGCAAGAAGGGCAAGTAAGGCAAGTAGGGCAAGTAGGGCAAGTAGGGAAAGTAGGGCAAGTAGGGCAAGTAGGGCAAGTACGGCAAGTAGGGCAAGTAGGGCAAGTATGGCAAATAGGGCAAGTAAGGCAAGTAAGGCAAATAAAGCAAGTAAGGCAAGTAAGGCAAGTAAGGCAAGTAAGGCAAGTAAAGCAAGTAAAGCAAGTAAAGCAAGTAAAGGAAGGAAGTAAGTAAGTAAGTAAGTAAGTAAGTAAGTAAGTAAGTAAGTAAGTAAGTAAGTAAGTAAGTAAGTAAGTAAGTAAGTAAGTAAGTAAGTAAGTAAGTAAGTATGTAAGTAAGTAAGTAAGTAAGTAACAAAGGTACATAAGGAAAACAAACAAACAAAAACAGACTAATAAATATAGTAACACCAATAGAAAAACGAAATGAATAAATGAGGGGCATTCACGTTTGTTTAATTTGTCCTGAAAATGTTTACACTGATATTAGTTGCTGTGCCTGATTTAGGAAGGTGAAGGGGGGCGTTGAGAAGGGGGGTGGGGGGGAGTCGTCGTGGGGAGAACAAGCTGGGGAATGGAAAAAATAGGTCAGATTTCACATTTTAAGCGTTTTAATTTAATTTGTTTGGGGGGAACTACAAAAACTTACCTTAAATATCTCTTACACTGGTAGTCTGTGAATGAGTGCAAGTCACACTCAGGGGCCAGCGCCCCTTTCGGACCCGTTTCCGGCAGGTCTGGATACAGCAGCAATACAGCCATATCCCGGCAACGCCTGCGATAGTCATACTTCTGTGATGGAGCCGTAATCCTCTGCATCCATCCTTCAATACTTTTGAAGACCTAAAATGTAAGGGGAAAAATGCAGAAAAATTAGTGATATAGCCAAATTATGTTACACAAGAGAAATTCCCCACCTCCCATCCTTCGGGATAAGTAGACTGAAAGATAAGGCATGCTCTGTCATACTCTCTCAATACTGAACTGTGAGTAGAATGACGCCACAGCTGTTTCATTTCCGTTGTTGAGTGCCCTGAACCGTGTTGATTACATTTCCGATCAAACTGATACAGTGATTGGCCTTGAGCTGACAAAGAAGATACAGCCTAATTGATCAAACATAGATCGATAATAATGCTCTACGAAATCAGTGCAACGCCGATTTCAACAAGAACGATCCTATACAGTCTACAAAATAATGCTGACAGGCCGTAAGACTCCACTCATCCTCGTCATTTCTTCCCTCGGAAATACAGTATTTCAAACGAGGAAGAAACCAGACAGATGTACCGAACAAAACATGAGAGAGATAGAGGAAAGTTTTCCTGTGTTAGGGTTGAAGGAGGGATAGGGTGTAGGAGGAGGCGCGGATTTGATGGAACACGGGTGGGTTGAGGCTAAGGGGTGGGGTGAGTCTAGGGGGTGGGATGAGGCCGGGGGGAGGGGTGTGAGGCTAGGGGGGGGGGTGAT
>JAWQFJ010005084.1:0-5000 GCA_034096865.1 Theodoxus fluviatilis
GATATACTATTGTGTTGTGGTATGTGTTAAATCTTATTTACAACTTTCCTAGCAAGTGTTAATCGAGTCAGTATGTTTATTTGAATGGATGTTGACTCCAGGATTGCATCTCAATGTCCACTAATATTTCAAGTGTCTCTTCTGACATGGTAATTTCTATCGGTGTGTAATGTCAATATAAGACAGTGTTAAACACTGTACACCCAAACAGAAACATGTGTACTCACTGGAAATGGCTCCTGATTGTACTTACTATTAAAAAATGGCTCCTAATGTGCCAAATCTTGTTTGCAACTTTCCCAGCTTGTGTTACTTAATGAGTAAGTTTGTATGAATTAATGCTGCTTCCAGGATCACATGTCAATGAACACTAACTATTCTAAGTGTTTCTACCGTCAAGGTAAACATAATTTTTTAACTGTCTGTAAAGTCAATGCAACAAACTGATGGTAAACACTGTACAGGTGACTAACAGGCCTACAAATGTAAACTTGGGTTTGAAAAAAATAATATATTGTGATAAAGGTCTTGCAAGTGACAAAGGCATAGCATATGTCGTAGTCAAACAGAGATATGTATTAAGCCCATATGATCAGCCGCTACTACTCTTTATTTCAAATTAGGTCTATGTTTTTTAGGGATACTCAATTGCTGAGAGTTTATGCATTCTATTTATCCTTAATTTGTTCATGTGTACAGATGTTGTACAATTTTCATGAATAAAGTCACTTAGATATGTATGTATGTATGTATGTATGTATGTATGTATGTATGTATGTATGTATGTATGTATGTATGTATGTATGTATGTATGTATGTATGTATGTATGTATGTATGTATGTATGTATGTATGTATGTATGTATGTATGTATGTATGTATGTATGTATGTATGTATGTATGTATGTATGTATGTATGTATGTATGTATGTATGTATGTATGTATGTATGTGTGTGTGTGTGTGTGTGTGTGTGTGTGTGTGTGTGTGTGTGTATGTATGTATGTATGTATGTATGTATGTATGTATGTATGTATGTATGTATGTATGTATGTATGTATGTATGTATGTATGTATGTAATCATAATTTTCTAACTGTCTGTAAAGTCAATGTAACAAACTGATGGTAAACACTGTACAGGTGACTAACAGGCCTACAAATGTAAACTTCTGTTTGGAAAAAATAATATATTGTGATAAAGATTTTGCAAATGACAAAGGCATATCATATATTGTAGCCAAACAGAGATATGTGTTAAGCCCATATGATCAGCCGCTACTACTCTTTATTCCAAATTAGGTCTATGCTCTGTACAGTTATTCAATGGCTGAGAGTTTGTGTATTAATTTGTTCATGTGTGCAGATGTTGTACAATTTTCATGAATAAAGTCTTTTTGATATGTATGTATGTATGTATGTATGTATGTATGTATGTATGTATGTATGTATGTATGTATGTATGTATGTATGTATGTATGTATGTATGTATGTATGTATGTATGTATGTATGTATGTATGTATGCATCCATCTCTGCTGCGCGCTGTATGTCAGTAAACAGCCTCAACTGTACAGCTTCCTTTCTTCCAAGACCCTTAATGTTGGATTAGTAGGCAAATTGTTTTGGGAGGGGCAGTTGTCAAAGCCATTTAGACACTGTAGGTGGTGGCCTCAGACATAACTCGACAGTGTTCTTCCTCTGGAACCTCCTGTGGGTTCATGGGTACAGAAATTAGTTGTAAGAGGCGAATAATTAGGGGAAATTGCGGATTGACTTGGTTTTATAATCCAAAGCGCTCTAATGATTGTTCGTTATCAAATGGCTTTGATAACCTAAATGGCTGTTTTTGGCCGTTAACTTTCCATCCATTCATTCTTCAGCTGGGTACTGCTTCAGGAACAGAATGGTGAAGCGATTAGCGTGCACGGCCGTCGCCTGTGAAGCCGGGGATTCAAATCTCGGCTTGGCTCTCGCTCTCTGCATTCCAAGGACCGCACACTGGCGAACCGGGGCTGACATTCCCCAAGATCAAATTCCATGGATCAGTACGGTTCGATACGAGTATTGCTAACGTCATCGTCACATCATCATCACGTGCATCATCATCATCATCGTTTATTTCTTCGTCTTCTTTGTCCTCCTACCCTTCGCCCAACTGCAATGTCATACAGTTGTACAATACGGCAGAGAGTGGGTACTTCGTCCGAGCCATCATCGCAGTCATAGGTCTTGTTCACAGAGGTAGCGCAAGTCCTAAGCACTGTTGCTTGTTGGCGTCACCCGATGACCTGCTCTTGCCGCGCAGTACTGCCGTTGACCTGGCAACGAGAGAAAACATGACCCCGTAAACGGAGATTTGCCGGTATCTGCTGTGCAAACAGTTGTGCAACTAAATAAATTGCATTACATGCCGTCTGACTGATGTGCACGACCAAATAGATTTGGATTCCTTGATAAATGCAGCGGTAAGACTAACTATACTTTCGTTGTCCATGTTAATTAATGAGTTTGATTTTAATGGAAAGGATGGAGAAGGGCTCAAGATCATGATACCCCCCAACCACTGACCGCCATCAAGCTTGGCAGATGGATAGAAAAAATATATGCATCAATGGGTAAAAAAAGCAAAGAAGATCTGATGCCTCTCAATCGTCTAAATATAAAAGATGACAGTGTGGATTGCTATAACAGTTTGTGATTCTGCCGCATGTGCTGGGGGTGTGTGAGTGATCTCCCTCCTCCTCCTCCTCGTTCCCTCCTCCTCCTCCTTGGCTGGCCTCCTCCTTCCTCCTCCTCCTCCTCGTTCAGAAAAAAAAAATAAAGAAAAAACCCCTTCCTCCTCCTCCTCCTCCTCCTCTCCTCCTCCTCCTCCTTCTCTCCTCTCCTTTCCTCCGTGCCTCCGCTCCCCTCCTTCCTCATGTCTCCTCCTCCTTCTCCTCCTCCTCCTCCTTCCTCCTCCACTTTCTTACGCTGTCGCGAATGTTAAACTTGATGTCATCGATAGCGATATCTCCAGATGGTAGCCAGGGCCCCGGGTTGACCAATCCGGAGTATGTGGCAGGGCTAAATTTGCTGTCGTGCACCAGCAAAGTAATCGAGTCTTGTCTACATGCATCGCCTTCTGCTCCGCCGCTCTTGCTCTCATCGCTTTTTATACATGGCCTGGTTGCAGTTGGGTAATCCACTTGGTAGTGGTGGGGATGGTGTTGGTGTAGTTGGTGGTGGTGTATTGGTGGTATTATATGGCTATGGTGGTGGTAGTGATGGTGGTGGTGGTAGGTATTGGGTGGTGGTGGGTTAGTGATGTGTGTCAGTGGTTGGTAGGATTGGCGATTGTGTGGAGTGGTAGTGGATGGTGGTCGGTTGGTAGTGAGTGGTGGTGGGTGGTAGTGGTGGTGGTGACAGTGCGGTAGTGGTGGTGGTGTGGGTGGTTGTGTTGTGGTGGTGGTGTAAGTGGCGTGTGTAGTCTGTGAAGTATGTGTGTGGTGTTCGGTAAAAAAAAAAAAGTGTATGGCGTTGTACGGTGAATTGTGGTAGTAGTGATCGGGGTGATGGTAAGTGAAGTGAGTTGTGTGGTGTATGTGTGGCGGTTGCAAGGAGGGTGGTTAGGTGGTGACAAGTGGTGGAGAAGTGTGTGACAGTAGTAGTGGGCGATAGTGGTGTTGATGTCGGGCTGTGTTGGGGTTGGGTGGGTTAGGTAGGCAGAGGGCTAATGTGGGATGGTGGTCGTCACAAAGGTGGTTAGTTGATCGGTAGGGTGGGGGTGGGTGGCGGTGGGACTATGGTGGGGGATGGTCGGTCACAGGTCTTGGTGGTAGTGCCTAGAAGGGGGGTGGGAGTAGGAGTGTATGATATGAAGTTGGTGGTAGTGGGCGGTTTGCTGAGTTGGCGGTAGATCGCCAGTGGAGAAAGGCTGGTGTGGTAGTGAGTGGGATGGGTCTGAAGGGTGGTAGGTGGTTAGGTGCGCAGTAACTGTAAGACGTGGGCCAGTTGGTGGTGGGTGGTAAGTGGGTATTAGGTAGGGAGTGTCTGGTGGTCAGTTGTACCTGGCGGTGAGTTGTACCTGGCGGTTAGTTTACCTGGTGGTCAGTTGTACCTGGTGGTCAGTTGCCACACGGAGAGACGAGGGCAAATCGAGTTTCGTTTTTGATTGACAAGAAAGCCGACTAGTTGTTAACACAACATCATACATGTATTACTATCTGCGTACGAAGCTCACATCCGTGAGCGAGCGAATTCCAGAAGAACTGTGGAAGATCCGGGTTCTTGAGAAGTCCAGGTCCCTGCCAGAGGGTGGTGGCTGCAGGAGTGCAGTGCGCCTTGCTATGGCGGCCACTCCACGCTGTGCAGTGCCAGGGATGGGTGAGCGGAGTGCAGTGCGCCTTGCTATGGCGGGCCACTCCACGCTGTGCAGTGCCAGGGATGGGTGAGCACGGACCTGCGTTGCCCAGTCGCAAGGAAAGCAAGGATCTTGAGTGCCGATGTAAAAGCTATCAAATGTCGACTCTTGCTGTCAGCCTATTCCTCGCAAGTTCCTCGCTTTCCTCGCGTCTATGCAACGCGCTACTGGACTTGCACTGTCCCTGCTCGTCACAGTGGTCAGCCCATCCTGCAAACGCAGAGACTACAACAGCTGTCGTTGGACATCCAGGCTTGACCCCGCCATGTCTTGGCTTCCCCGTCCCTTCGGATCCTCGATGTTGTGGAAAGGATTTGCGTGTTAGCAAGTTTCGAGAATCTCCTCTTCCTCTGTGAGAAGTTCGATCACGTGCACATTTTCGGTACGGATGAGCGTGAGATGTGATGGACTGAAAGCCACGAACATCTCTCTCTGAAAACAGTTCTGCTGTTGTGCATGCTCTTGTCTCTGTCTTGTCTTCTAGCCTGCTCGGCGGGAGAATTTCAGATTGGGTCGTCCGATGGAGACGTTGTAGAGAATGAAACATCTTCTGTTTACGTGCTTGCCGCAAAGAATTAATAACCCTTTATATTAACTGTCCTC
>JAWQFJ010005084.1:10000-15000 GCA_034096865.1 Theodoxus fluviatilis
CTTACTGCAAGACACACGCCCAGCGTGTGTACGTGTCAGAACAACACGTGTGGACGGGGACTAGTTCTATTCACACAGTTGAAAGAACAATGATTGCTTAGCGCTTAGCATCATTTCAAAATTCATGGTTCTATGGCAGTACAGCCCCTGCCTATACGACACCATAATACTTTAAGTCCCCCCGCCCCATATGCCATGACGACATATACATGAATGGCTACGTACTCTATCTCGTTTGCTCCATCAGACAGGAGTAATATAGGTACTGTTGCTTCACACAACACTAACAGCCAAACATACAAAAGGTCCTAACTGACCTACTACATACAGTAGTCTAACAGTCTATACTGCATAAGCCCTCAAGGCTACAATAGAAATCGACAAGCCTAACGCCATACGAGCGTTAACTATTCTAGGCAAGCAACCTAGCAGTAGAAGCTTGCAAAACAGACAGCCCTCACTGGCTATAAGTAGAAGTCTGAAAAGTTAAAGCCTGAAAAGAGACAAAGCGCTTGTCACCGCCATGACAAGACTCACGCTTCTCTCGCACCTTCATTCAAGCCACATTCTACTACATGCATGTCAACTACAGAGAAACTGATACCCACCCATGGCGTTATCAGCCCGAGAATCCAAAGGCGACTCACAGATAAGAATAGTTACTTCTCCCTCTCGTATTTCCCTCCCCAGGATAGAGCGGAGATTACTTACTCTGTTACACTCTCTGTTTCTGCAAAACAGTTAATCAAAAATGGCATTCTCCCTCTGTCAATTACAATATGCGTTTAGCTCAAGTTACAACGAACTTAATTACAATGAGCTTAATTACAACAGCTTACCCCAAAACCGGGCTATGACCAGTCAGGCGGTTGTACCCTCGGGAGAGGCCAGGGGCCGGTTGCTCAACAAATGCTTACCTGCCAGCTAATTTAGTGTCAGTTAGTGACTAGTTGCAAGGTAACTAGCTAGCAGTTAGGGACACTATCTATCGGAGTTGCACAGCGTCAATTTAACTGAAAGCTAGTTACCTTGAAGCTAACGCGAGTAGCTGAATGTTAGTCCTGCTACGTCACAAGGTAATAAAGAGAGCTTTTTCATTGGTTAGTTGATGAATGCAACGAGCTATTTGATTGGGTGGGTTGGGGATTTTCCACACGGAAGGAGGCGAACGCACAGCGTCAGCGAGAGAGTTGATACGAGCCCAGCCAAGCTTCGCGCACTTCTATGTATACCTGACGCGTGGACCTCAGCGACACCAGGAAAGATTATAAATACATTGTTGTCGTCGAACCTTCCTTTGGCTGTGTTTATAATACAACTATCTTCAGTTTTCGCGTCTTTCAGACAGCTTACCAGATTATCGGCAATGGATCAATCTCGAGAAGGATTGTGTTGCTTTTGACTGGTAACACAATTTTACCGCCAAAAGCACGGTAAATGAATTAAACCTCGTGTAGATTATGAGCAACTAGCGGGTACCCTTGCTACGCACTGCTGATGTGTGAATATTTTATAGCATGTTTACATACAAACTCAGACTGACTTGGAAATACCAAACACATTGATAATAAAAGAAGAGTAAGTACTGTTACATGTTGAAAACTGCATTAAAATAATAAAAAAATAAAACTTTTCCGGGGTTCGAACCCAACGTCTTTGGGACTTGCGAGTGTTCACAGTCCCGCGCTCTATCCCCACGTCTACTGACTCACATGACATCATAGCGAGTCGTTAACGTATATATATGATCTGCGTTGGTCCACCAAAAATGCGAGCATAGGACGAAGGCCGACTCAAACTTACGAGGACCTAAAAAAGTCACTTCAAAGTCAAATTTGGTCACGAAAAATACCCTACTACCCCTTCCCAACCGTCCCAACTCCACACAAGGATCAAAGCGATCTCGATACACCCGATTTCGTCTCTGATATCGCTGACGAAAACTCTAGTGAATGATCGCCGCCATGTTTACCTCCCAACTAAGGGACTTTAGAGCTGCTCCGACCACCTCTAAATTATTCCCGCTAACTTAGCTGTCAGGTAGTCAAACTGGCGCACGAGCAACCCAGTTAAGCTATCCGGCGCTGATTTAGCTGGTAGGTTGCGTTTTAGCTGACAGCTAGCCGATAACGGCTTGTTGAGCAACCGGCCCCAGAGCCCTCCCTCAAACGGTATGAGCTCCCCCCAGCGAGGCGCCATGCCTCCTGGGGGCCCATGGCGCGACAAGCACCACAACCCACCCTGCTCACTCGAGCTGCGAGCATGGACTGACGCTCAAGGCGCCAAAAACGCAACGGTCATCTGCCCCCGATCTCATTAGCCAATGAAATCATTCGATGCCTCCTATCACGAGGTCATCATTCGCGTGGACTACACGTGCGAGGGCAAAGTCCACGGAATTTTCCATCACACCCCCCAAATATTCGAAAGAACCTCCACCCCCCAACTGATGGCGGGGTTGGCAACGGGCCTCACCTCTTGACCCTTGTTACTAAATATATCAGCGCAGAGCGCTGACTCTGCAGATTTCGAACTGGGGCGATGCAACTCACTTTCCACTAACCCTCACTCTCAATTAAATTCTTAATTCATGTCGTAATTCCGTGACACATTGAAACAATACAGAAGAGGAAAAAGTCACGAAAAAGGCGTCAACAGTCTGGTTCTGGTCGGATGCCTGACGCGAAGGGAAAGCGAGGCTGTCTGGAGATGACCGAGGTCTGCAACAGTCTGCAAGTCTGGAGTGCCGTGTGCTGCGGGCGGGGTGTGGTGCTTCTGTCTGTGAACTTGGGAGGCGCGACGCACTGCCATGGTGAGACTGTGTACTGGAACAGGTAAGATGGCGCCGGTTGGTCAGGGCGACAAGATGATGGCTCTTTTGTTTGGTCTGTACGTCGTTTGTATGGTGATCGAGAGAGCTAAAAGTTTGCATGTATATAGCAGAGATGATCTTCTTCGCATCCGTGACAACTTAGATTGCAAGTACGTACCTAACCTCTTGGTTTGGCCTGATGAGGCTCGGAAAACACACGGCGATTCAAAAACTCACGGCGATTCAACTGCGGGCGCACGTGCTTTTTCATCTGCGCGTCGCCGGCGTGGACCTCGACGCAGGAGAGGCAAGCGTGCTGGATTACTGGTACGCTTCAGGCAACGCTCTAACCGTCCTCCTCTCCCTTGCATCTTCCTCTCCAATGTAAACTCCCTTGACAACAAAAGAGATGAATTTCTGTATCTACTGAAAACTCAACGCAACTTTGCTGAATGTTCTGTCTTCTGCTTCACTGAAACGTGGCTCCGCCCTTCCATGCCTGACTCCGCCTATCAACCGACCGGTTTCACGTTTCATCGCGCCGATCGCTGTCCCGTGCTCTCTGAGAAAGAAGGAGGGGGTGGGATATGCTTCATGGTGAATGAACGTTGGTGCACGGACACTAAGGTATTGTCTACTTTCTGCTCCCCTTACCTGGAGACGTTGGTGCTGCAGTGTCGTCCGTTCTACCTTCCTCGTGAGTTTACCTCCCTTGTGCTGGTAGGCGTCTACATTCAGCCTAAAGCCAACACCGCTACTGCCATCAACGAACTCTCTAAGCAAGTCACCGCTGCTGAAAGGCAGTACCCTGACTCACATGTTATTGTCCTAGGTGATTTCAATCACACCAAGCTCACTAAAGAACTGCCGAAATACAAGCAGCACGTCAAGTGCGCTACGAGGAAGTCAGCTACGCTGGACCACTGCTACAGCACGATACGCAAAGCTTACCGCGCCATCCCTCGCCCCCCTCTCGGCCGCTCCGACCACGCCATGATTCAGCTGATCCCATCCTACCGCCAGAAGCTGAAGTCAGCCAAGCCCCAGGTGAGAACAGTTAAGCGCTGGAACCAAGACTCCATACAGCAGCTCCAGGGCTGCCTGGAGTGTACAGACTGGGACGCGCTCACCTGCACCTGTGCAGACATCCACGAGCGCACAGACGTCGTCACGTCGTACGTCAGCTTCTGTGAGGATTTCTGTATCCCCACCAGGCAAGTTAAAACGTGGCCTAACGACAAACCTTGGTTTTCCGGCAGCCTAAGGGCGTTGGTGAAGGCTAAGGAGGAAGCCCACAGCAGCGGTGACGTGGCGGCCTACAAGCGCGCCAAGTACGACCTCGAGAAGGCGATCCGCAAGGCCAAGTGGTACTACAGACAGAAGCTGGAGGCTCAGTTCCAGTCAGGCAACGCGCGAGCGGTGTGGCAGGGCCTGCAGTCCGTCACCAACTTCAAGAAGAAGGGCACTTGCGCTGACGCCAGTGACAAGCAGCTACCCGACAAGCTCAACGAGTTCTATGCTCGTTTTGATCGCAAGAACACTGCTCCTGTCACGGTCACGCCCCCTGACCCCGCCTCCCCTCTCCCCCCTCCCTTCATTGTAGAGGAGTCGGCGGTGAGGAAACTGTTCAAGAAACAGAACAGCAGGAAGGCGGCTGGTCCCGACGGAGTGTCCTCCTCAACGATCAAACACTGCTCCGAGCAGCTTGCCCCGGTCTTCACGCAGATCTTCAACTCCTCCCTTGAACAGTCTGTCGTCCCCTCTGGCTTCAAACGCTCCACCATCATTCCCGTCCCCAAGAAGGCAACGGTGGCGTCCCTCAACGACTACCGCCCGGTCGCCCTGACTTCGGTGGTGATGAAGGTCTTCGAGCGACTAGTCCTCAAGCATATCCAGTCCGTCACCACCGACAGGATGGACTCGCGGCAGTTTGCATACCGGACCAATCGGTCTGTCGACGACGCCGTCGCGCTGGCCATCCACTTCGTCCTCCAGCATCTCGAGTCGCCCAACAACTATGCCCGACTCCTCTTTGTGGACTACAGCAGCGCTTTTAACACCATCGTCCCTCAGAGACTCTTTGACAAGCTGCTGACCCTCGACCTCTCTCCTTCCATCTGTCACTGGGTCCTGGACTTTCTCCTGCGTCGTCCCCAGGCCGTTAAGATCAGCGACCTCACCTCCCAGA
>JAWQFJ010005084.1:20000-45000 GCA_034096865.1 Theodoxus fluviatilis
GAAATCAATTTTCCCCAATCATTTAGTCCTCTTTCCAATTACCCGCTCCCCCGCCCGTAATGAGGCGACGGCGGGGAAGGAGCGATATACTTGACTCCGAGATTGTCGACTTTTTACCCAGCAAGGCAAATTTATCCAGGCCGGGCGGGCGAGCTGCGATCGAACGGGGGAGCTCTTAGCTCACCGATCACCGGTCGCGAAAGCCAATCTTCTGCTCCCAATTAGAGGCGTAATTAGTTGTCCCGCGACTTCCTAGAGACGTGGCTGCTGCGTGGCAATTAATTTGTTTTAAATTTGTATCCTCTCCCCTCCATTGTCCGGGGCGACTAGGAGGAGGGGCACCGGAGATGGGAAACAGGGCTGCCAGAGAGGAGGAAGGAAAAGCGAGATCCGGACTTCCGGTGTTCACCCGCACTAGTGCCCCCTGAAGAAACGGACCGCTTCTGGAGGAAGCGACGTGTGATTCCGATGTTTAACGCATCGCGTGCCGTTGCAAATATCAGAAGATTATGTTTGCGAATGGCAATTTTCCTCTCTGACATCGGATGGTGCGTCTTCTGGATAAACCTTGGAGATCACTACTGGTAGGCGCACACATACGAACAGAAAAAATAGTTTCTGTCTTATTTGAAGTGACTGCGGCAAATAGACTAGATCTTCTAACGTATATAGGACGGGGCTCCATATTGTACGACAGATCAGTGAGTGCATTTTGTGCCAAGAGCCTAATGTCCAGGCGGGGCATGGCCACGTTGCCTAGCAGCACCACTGAGGTATCTTCGCCATCGTTGTCTCCGCACCATTGGAGGCTACTGGACAGACTGTAGGCTTGTTCAGGAGTACGAAGCGCTGCATGAGCGCTTCATGTTGGCAATTGAGCGCTCTTTGCCTCTCCTGAACACCTACAGATTTAGTGTAGCGCTTCACTTGTTAAAGGGGAGGTAAATCTTCTGCGCCCCATGTTCTGTTGCTAGACGCTAAGAAAGTGTTTTCTTTGCCACAGACATCGTTTATGCACGTTTAAATGTATTCTGCATGAATAAAGGTCAACAACTGTGTCATCCTTACTTGCCATTACTCGCGCATACAGGGCGCTTGGGGCAAATAAAGCCCGATCCAGTCCCAAAACGATGTTTCTGAGGGTTATTTTACGCATCGACGGTCAGTGCGGGATCGAAGACGCCATTTTGAAAATCATGTGAATCACCTCGGATCTGTGATGCACAGCGCTGCTCAGCGCTGAGTGAATCACGCCCCAAAATTGCTGTTCAGGAGTGAAACACGTGCAGCGCTGTGCAGCGCGTTGCAGCGCTGCGCCTCCTGAACAAACCTTGTAGGTCTTCGTAGCTCGTCGTCACGCTGCTTAGAGAGTTGCTTTTTAGCTGGCCGTCATGGCTCACAAGTGTTTGCATGGTTGGCCCCGGCGTGTCTCCAACGCATTGCGCCTCGGAACAAATCCACAGATCTCCACGGTCCGCTCCAGCTTTGCTGCTGAAATAGCAGAAGGCAGACAAGTGCAGATTTGGACAGAGGACATTTTCGTTTGCTGGACCTCTTGTCTGGAACGCCCTACCTGTCAATGGCTGCTGCTGCTGCTGCTGGCGACGACAATGATGATGGCGGCGACGACGACGACGACGATGATGATGGCGATAATGATGATGGTGATGATGATAATGATGATGATGATGATGATGATGATGATGATGATGATGATGATGATGATGATGATGATGATGATGATGATGATGATGATGATGATGATGATGATGATGATGATGATGAAGATGATGATGATGATGATGATGATGATGATGATGATGATGATGATAATGATGATGATGATGATGACGACGACGACGATTTCATCAAGGTTTTGGTAGCATTTCGTCATACCGCTTATTTCATTACTATCTACATAGTATTTTATCACACTACTTACTTCATCAGGGTCCACATAACATTTCATCAGATTATTTACTTCAACAGAGTCTACATAGCATTTCGTCATACTCCTTACTTCATCAGAGTCTACATAGCATTTCGTCACACTACTTACTTCATCAGGGTCTACATAGCATTTCGTCACACTACTTACTTCATCAGGGTCTACATAGCGTTTCGTCACACTCCTTACTTTATCAGGGTCTACATAGCATTTCGTCACACTACTTACTTCATCAGGGTCTCCATGGCATTTCGTCACACTACTTACTTCATCAAGATCTACATACTATTTCGGCACACTACTTACTTCATCAGGGTCTCCATGGCATTTCGTCACACTACTTACTTCATCAAGATCTACATACTATTTCGGCACACTACTTATTTCATCAGGGTCTACATAGCATTTCGTCACACTATTTACTTCATCAGGGTCTCCATGGCATTTCGTCACGCTACTTACTTCATCAAGATCTACATAGCATTTCGTCCGCTACTTCCTTCATCAGGGTCTACATAGCATTTCGCCACACTACTTCCTTCATCAGGGTCTACATAGCATTTCGGCACACTACTTCCTTCATCAGGGTCTACATAGCATTTCGTCACACTACTTACTTCATCAAGATCTACATTGCATTTCGTCACACTACTTACTTCATCAGGGCCTACATAGCATTTCGTCACACTACTTACTTCATCAAGATCTACATTGCATTTCGTCACACTACTTACTTCATCAGGGTCTACATAGCATTTCGTCACGCTACTTAATTCATTAGGGTCTACATAGCACTTCGTCTCGCTACTTACTTCATCAAGTCTACATGGCATTTCGTCACACTACTTACTTCATCAGGGTCTACATAGCACTTCGTCTTATTACTAGTGCCATAGAATCACTGGAGCAGTTGGCCAATTGGAACAGGAAACGTGAAAATCTTGACGGCTGCCTCCGTGCACTGGCATGCTTGGGGCCAGTGTGCTGGCTTTTTCTGGACGTGTGACGTCAGCTAAAATCTGTCCATACCATCATACACTGCTTTCAATATTTCTGTCATACTGCTTACAGAGTCTGTGTGTGCGCGAGTTGAGTAATCATGCCGGAGCTAGTCGGCGCTATATGAAAATATGACGCTCCATTTAGAATCAAAATGTTTGAGATTATTTATTTTGGTCTGGTTAGCTTGCTTGCGGTACTTTGGCAGTTTTTCTCCGTCGACAACGATGTGCAAGCTCGCCTCCTGATCCGGCCCCTGTTTCAGTGATTCCGCCTGTTCTGGCATTCTGTGAGCCCAAGTCACGTGACTGGCGTAGTTCGCAATGAATGCGTAATACGCTTGACCCTTCGCATTATAGCATTGCACCAAAAATAGTTCGCTCCAGATACTATTTTTCCACTTTTAACATAAATCATTCAGTTGTCAAAACTTGTTTCCATTTAGACACAAACATTTTATTTTATCGATTTAACGCTTGTTTACTGCCTCAACAAGCGTAATTTATGAGTTTTGTGCGAAGTAGTCTCAGAACTACTTTAACGGCGTATGTCAGGGAGCAGAGGGTTATCTCACAAGCCTCTCTTGTGACCTCTATTTGAATATCCCGGACGGAATCCTTCCATCACGTGATATGAACTGTGTTACAGACTCTTTCGCCGGCAGGCGAAGTCTCCAGTGGACTAGAATTGGCCTGGAGACCCAGGCCGGCAACTTGCGTCGCACACCGACACATATGGAGATCAGAGACTCGGCCGTTGCACCAAGCGGGATGCGTGCCCTGACCAAGGGGGATGCGTGCCCTGACCAAGGGGGATGCGCGCCCTGACCAAGGGGGATGCGCGCCCTGACCAAGGGGAATGCGTGCCCTGACCAAGGGGGATGCGCGCCCTGACCAAGGGGGATGCGCGCCCTGACCAAGGGGGATGCGCGCCCTGACCAAGGGGGATGCGCGCCCTGACCAAGGGGGATGAGTGCCCTGACCAAGGGGGATGCGCGCCCTGACCAAGGGGGATGCGCGCCCTGACCAAGGGAGATGCGCGCCCTGACCAAGGGGGATGCGCGCCCTGACCAAGGGGGATGCGCGCCCTGACCAAGGGGGATGCGCGCCCTGACCAAGGCGGATGCCCACCTTGACCAAGGGGGATGCGCGCCCTGACCAAGGGGGATGCGCGCCCTGACCAAGGGGGATGCGTGCCCTGACCAAGGGGGATGCGTGCCCTGACCAAGGGGGATGCGCGCCCTGACCAAGGGGGATGCGTGCCCTGACCAAGGGGGATGCGCGCCCTGACCAAGGGGGATGCGTGCCCTGACCAAGGGGGATGCGTGCCCTGACCAAGGCGGATGCGCGCCCTGACCAAGGGGGATGCGCGCCCTCGCCAAGGGGGATGCGTGCCCTCGCCAAGGGGGATGCGTGCCCTGACCAAGGGGGATGCGTGCCCTGACCAAGGGGGATGCGTGCCCTGACCAAGGGGGATGCGTGCCCTGACCAAGGCGGATGCGCGCCCTGACCAAGGCGGATGCGCGCCCTCGCCAAGGGGGATGCGTGCCCTCGCCAAGGGGGATGCGTGCCCTGACCAAGGGGGATGCGTGCCCTGACCAAGGGGGATGCGCGCCCTGACCAAGGGGGATGCGTGCCCTGACCAAGGGGGATGCGTGCCCTGACCAAGGGGGATGCGTGTCCTGACCAAAGGGGATGCGTGCCCTGACCAAGGCAGCGTAGCATCAATACACTGCAGCACGGGGCTATCCCGGTGCGTGTACTTCGCCACCGACATTGCCGTGAAGAAGTCCGAACACAAGTTCGCGTAAGTCCACTTCGCCCTATCGGGTACTTTGCCCTATCGGGTACTTTGCCCTATCGGGTACTTCGCCCTATCGGGTACTTTGGGTACTTCGGGTACTTCGCCCTATCGGGTACTTTGGGTACTTCGGGTACTTCGCCCTATCGGGTACTTCGCCCTATCGGGTACTTTGGGTACTTCGGGTACTTTGCCCTATCGGGTACTTCGCCCTATCGGGTACTTTGCCCTATCGGGTACTTCGTCCTATCGGGTACTTCGCCCTATCGGGTACCCTGGGTACTTCGGGTACTTCGCCCTATTAGATCGCACCTGTAGTTGTCTACAGAATGCAATCTTTAACTACCGATCCCGTCATGAATTGCGTCGTTCACCGTTCACTAGGAATCCGCTTTGCAGTTTTCTACATTAATGACCTCCTGTCCTCGAGGAAAATTCTGGCTCGAAGTCAATAAAACGGCTCCGGCTTGAATGAAACAAACTGGCTCTGAGCCATTGAAAACTGACGGTCAAGTAGAGCAGACATGCGAGGGTCCTAAGAATCCACTTCCTGTTCCTACAAAACGCGTCCCCGTTGCGGTTGTGGTGGAAACTGCAAAATTCTCGCTTTCATCGCGCCTTGTCTGAGCTTCCTATGGACCAGAAAAAATACAAGGATAATTGTGATTACGGTAACCCGACCGACCGCGTTTCTCTCTGCGATCCGGAACGTTTTCAATTGTGAAAAAACAGATGTAGTTTCCTCTTTCGGGCATTGCACAACGCCGAAAATGGCGTCTTTTGCTAGAAAACGAGTCCCGTGCACGCGCGTTTTGGACTACAGAAATAATCAGGACATGACACAATCGTTCCCTCTACTGGGCATTTTCCAGAGCATTCCTCCAAATGCAGGGGAAAATGCCTTGTCACTTGCCGGGGCAGTTCCACGCCACTATCGGAAACTTTTCACTTAGACTGGGCTGCCCCGCTCCGAGATTTGAGACCTGGGCGTGACGTCACTCAATTTCAAATGAGCACCCGCTGAACATAACATGAAAAAACCTCACACATTCATAACACACATATTCTCCTTAAAAGAAAAAAAAATCAAGCCTACTTACCTTCCCCATACAACTTCTCCTGTGGTCATTGTGGTCATTTTATCTGAACCACAGCTACTTTTGTGTGTGGTCTTACACGAAAGACTGCTGCATTAACACATCGAATCCACGATGGAGCAAAAACAAACTGCACAATTTGAGAAAACTTTAAGTGGAAAATTCTGCAAAACACAAAATCATAATAATGTAATGAAGTCCTGAGAAGGGCCCTTTTTGGGGGGAAGGTGTCAGAATCTGTTATTTCCACAAAACGTAGTCTCAAAACCAAAACCTGCTTTTTAGGCAACCACGACCGCCGGTGGGCAAGTTTCCACGGGAAGAGGAGAAAACAAATGGCGAAGCTAAGCCCCAGTGGAAAGCAGCTCAACCTTCCAGGTAAAGTGGTAAGCTGAGACGACGGGGCTTTCCGATGAAATCCTTATCCTCCGTGAATCTGTCTGTCCAACATATGGTGGCCAATGATGACGAATGGCATCGCCACGAGACCGCAAGGAGGCTGGGGGCAGGACATCAAGGAGAGTCGCTCAAGGGTCGCCATTTGGAACAAAGACTTTTCCTCCCAGCTCCGCAGTCCTCGCCTCCCCGGCGACGCCTCCCAGTCCTCGCCTCCCCGGCGACGCCTCCCAGTCGACAGATGAGACGCACAAGCAGCGCGCGAGTCTAGGGCGGGCGCTCATAAAACATGTTTTCACAGATTTATGTTGTTGTCAATTAACCTTTGCCGTGTCGATTTTTCATTCCGATAATCATCGGAGCCGGGCGGGGAGCTGTTCATTGTCGACTCCTTTCAGCTCCTCAACTCGATGATATGATTTAGTGGGCCCAGATAGCATCGACGGCGGTCCGCTGCTTCCAGACACCATTCCTGTAGCACCGCCCCCAAACGGTGGGGCTTTCGCTCCGCCATTGCCCGTGGCGGTTCACTTCTGGTGAGGCCGCCATGTCATTTCCCGTGTGGTGTGGGCTAAGAATATGTTACTGCCCCACTACACCACTCTCTCCATAAACTAATGCGGCCCGACTCGGGCAAAGTGCTAATTAAGTGTGGAAAAATCACCCTCTTTGTCAGGATGGATCGGAGCGAGGTCGCCCGCTGGAGGAGGGGGGGCGGGAGGGGGGGCAGACGAAGGGAGTCAGGAGCGAGCGGCTCTCATTAGCCGTGCTGCCCGGGTATCACGTGACAGCTCGTTGACGACAGCCCCGCCAGAAACCTGGGCCCCAAGCGCTGGGCGCGCTGCCGGCAGAAAGGGGCGCCGAGAGGTAATTGCAATAATTAGATTTATCCCAGGAAAATGCGCCGCGACGTATCCCACATCCGTATGGCAGTAAGCTCCCTTTGTAGAGCTCTCCTGTCATGATGAGGGCAATTTGCCAGGGGTGAAATGCCCGGCTGTCTGAGTGCGCGGCTGAATCGCGGGAGCGGGTGATTACTGATGAAAACTGATTTCCCATTGAGGGCGGTGGCGGTTAAAATCAAAAACCTGCGTTTACAATAGAAAGCAGGCGTGTTATTTTCTGTGGAAATGGCCGACAGCCACCGTACCCCTGAGCGCTGCGCTTCGTGATTAGGGAGAGTCTGAGCTAGGAGGAAGCCGGCCCCAGGCCTGCAGAGAACTGTGGGATAGGGGAGGCTCAGAAGGGGTAGGAAGGGGGAGGGGGTGATTTTGATAGGGGGAAGCTGGGAAAGGGGTGGATGGAGGTGGGTGGGATAGGGAAAGGCTGGGAAAGGGGTAGAAGAGGTAGGGGTGCATGGGATAGGAAAAGGCTGGGAAAGGGGTAGAAGGGGGAGGGGCAGGGGAAGGATGGGAAGGGTAGAAGGGGGAGGGGGCAGGGGATAGGGAAAACTGGAAAAGGGGTAGTAAAGGGAGGAGGGGGTGGGAGGTTTTTGAAGGAAAATGACGGTGAGATGGAAAAGGGGCAGAAATAGGGGGGAATGGAGAGAGGCAGCATTGTGGGAAGGGGAGAGAGGAGGCATTGTGGGAAGGGGAGGGGGGAGGCATTATGGGAAGGGGAGAGAGGTGGCGAGGGAGAGGTGATGGCAACACTCCACGGGTTACTCGGTGCTGCACGACAGGGAAACCCTCACCAGAACGCAAAACCTGCCCGCACTTCCATGCGACGATCGCATCGCGACAACTCAGTTCGCTCATGCGCAATCGCAAGTGACAGCAGCAGCCAAGGCCAAGCAAAAACAGGCGCATCTGCAGTTCAGATGAAGGAAGCGGTTAAAGACAGAAGCTTTGAAGAGCAATTCATCACCCACATCCGGAGCTCAAACCACTTTAGTTTTTATCTCCCGATTGCTGGGCCGCCACAGTCATTTTTTTCTGGCGTCTGATGACGAAAAGGCAAAAAAGGGCGATCACAGACACCAGCATGTCCAGTCTGTGGGGAAGTTTTCAGCTCGTCTGGGGCTCAAAGCGGCAGCGAAGGTCACTTGCACTACAGTGCGCCTCGCCCGTGTCACAGTGCTTGGTTGTGCTCAGGGTCGACAGCAGTGAAGTCACATCCTTGCCATTGGGGCAGCTTTGTTGACTCCCGTTTCGCTATGGACGCCCTTTCACTTACACTTTTGTAGCTACGTTTGTTTCGCTATGGACGCCCTTTCACTTACACTTTTGTAGCTACGTTTGTTTCGCTATGGACGCCCTTTCACTTACACTTTTGTAGCTACGTTTGTTTCGCTATGGACGCCCTTTCACTTACACTTTTGTAGCTACGTTTGTTTCGCTATGGACGCCCTTTCACTTACACTTTTGTAGCTACGTTTGTTTCGCTATGGACGCCCTTTCACTTACACTTTTGTAGCTACGTTTGTTTCGCTATGGACGCCCTTTCACTTACACTTTTGTAGCTACGTTTGTTTCGCTATGGACGCCCTTTCACTTACACTTTTGTAGCTACGTTTGTTTCGCTATGGACGCCCTTTCACTTACACTTTTGTAGCTACGTTTGTTTCGCTATGGACGCCCTTTCACTTACACTTTTGTAGCTACGTTTGTTTCGCTATGGACGCCCTTTCACTTACACTTTTGTAGCTACGTTTGTTTCGCTATGGACGCCCTTTCACTTACACTTTTGTAGCTACGTTTGTTTCGCTATGGACGCCCTTTCACTTACACTTTTGTAGCTACGTTTGTTTCGCTATGGACGCCCTTTCACTTACACTTTTGTAGCTACGTTTTGGAAATTTCTTCGCACCCTTCCGTGAAGCCCCGCTCTTTTCGAATGAAAGCGGTGACGTCATTTCATGGCGTGGAACCCAGTGTCCAGTCTATCCTGTCCACCCCTCACCCCGCTAGAGGTCCTTGGTGACGTCATTTCATCCGTGTGCCTCCCTTCTGATGCAGTCCAAAGATTATAGGTTACACAAAGATAGTTCATTAGCTAATTGTTATGAGGATCGAGACACGTTGCGCCCCAAGCGGCCAGGACTATGGGGAAGTAATCACACTGCTTAGATACATGTAAAAAGTGCTTGTTTGTCGACGCGTTTCTGATGCATTCCGATCATGTTTGTGAATACATTTACGGTGTAATGTGTAATAAAATGATTTGCTGCAATAATGGGGGTGTTTTGGCTTTGTTTTTTTGTAGCAGGCGTTGTGAAATCGAAATATTTGGTTCATCTAAATAGATGCTTCTGCGCATGCGCGTGAGCCTATAGTCCGTTTAAACATTGCTCTGTCAGTGGACGCTACTGACTTCGCACGCCCGGGGAGTTATGCCAAAGATCCGGCCGCGTTAAAGCATGCAAAAATATTAATTAGATTAAAAACTAATCGAAAATAGTCATATTAGACTGTTTTAACGTATACTTTCTGCACAAAACCCACAGAAGATAAGTAAACAAACCTCACCGGTCGTATGTACCTAGATGGCTAGCAGACGAATAATCTTTGTCTCGACTGACAGAGCAATGTTGAAACGGACTATAGGCTCACATTTCGATGAACCAAATATTTCGATTTCACAACGCCTGCTACAAAAAAACAAAGCCAAAACACCCCCATTATTGCAGCAAATCATTTTATTACACATTACACCGTAAATGTATTCACAAACATGATCGGAATGCATCAGAAACGCGTCGACAAACAAGCACTTTTTACATGTATCTAAGCAGTGTGATTACTTCCCCATAGTCCTGGCCGCTTGGGGCGCTGCGTTCCGAGCGTCTTGTAACTCTATATAGCAAAAGCTCGGCATGAGCTATCTTTGTGTAACCTGTAATCTTTGTGCAGTCTCCACACCTGGGGTGCGTTTCTCATGCAAGGAATCTCGCAGAAAACTCGAGGGCTAGGGCGTTGCCTATAGCGTCTCGCTCACTGGCAGGCACTCGCTGCGAATGGGGGTGGCCGAGGTAGCTCCCGAGATACCTCGCCGCGTCTAGCTGCAGATGCCCGGTGAAACAAAATGGCGGAGACCGTGCCAAGTGGGTTGCCACTGATAGCAGTGCCTGTAGTGTGCTTCTCACTGTCTGTAAATGGAAAAGTGTACATGCGCGGAAGTATTTGCTGTTCTTGTGTTCATTTGTATATTTGAGGAGCATGCGTGTAGGTTATTTCTGGACAAACACTGTCGAAATGTTTTATCGTTTGCATACACGAAGCACCGTGCATGTTCATTCTCTGAATTATGTCCCTTGAATTGATCCGGAGTGAATCGAAGCACAAAGCTTTTGACAAAATTGTCCACAATTGAACCCGGGTGTCTTTCTTTTCGCTGAAAAGTTCCCGTGCCATTCAAAATGTCACCATGGTGTATTCTATCAAGTGAAAAACTGCTGTGATGTCTGTACCGTCAGTTCTTTCGTCTATCGGCAACTTCTTCATCGACTCCTGCGCCAGGACGCGGACATGTTCTCTCGGACTTCCGCCTTGCCAATCGATGATTGGCCGTTTCTTAGACGTCTTTCGATGCTTGCCTCGCTCTCGGCTTGCCCTCAAGGTGGGTACCTAGCGTAGGCAACGCGCCCCTGAGCGAACCGCAGCAGAGCTTTCCTCCCCACCCAGGGCTCCAGCTGCAGAGGCTAGGAAGTAAAGGTCGGGGCAAAGGTCGGGGCAAAGGTCAGGGCAGGCAAGACGGTGGAGCTGTGACGAGGTGCATCGGAAACGACAAGACGATACATTTATGGGAAACATCGGAAACGACAAGGCGATACGTTTATGGGAAACAAGCCTAGGAAATGGTTGGTACAATTTCGGGAGAGAGCATTACCGCAGGAATTATTTTGTACTCCGCCCCCCCCCCCCCCTCCCCCCCAAACATGCATAGAAATGTCCTCACGCGTGATGATGAAGACAAAGATGATGCTGCTGCTGCTGCTGCTGCTGATGATGATGACGATGACGACGACGACGATGATGATGATTGATGAAGTCGATGACGACGACAACGGTAAAGATGACGATTGTTGTGGTATCTCGGTGGCTGCGGTGGCACTGAAGCCTGCATACTAGATTTCACTTTTCATTAGTGATCGGTCCCCTGCCCTTTACGAAACCATAATCACCTGGCCTTACCTGTGGTGCCGTGACAATAAGGTATCTCCCCCGGCCTTCGACATGGTCTCTGGCCAGGTGGTCCTGTGTGATGTGCTTGATGTACCTCACCCTCCGCCTCACCTCCCCATGGACCGCGCTCTGTCGTGCCTCAGATCCGCCTTTCTCTCGGCGTCCCAGCGCTGGCGCTCACCTGGGCCAGCCCGTCCTGCTTCTCACTCCACCTGGACCAGCCCGTCCTGCTTCTCACTCCACCTGGACCAGCCCGTCCTGCTTCTCGCTCCACCTGGGCCAGCCCGTCCTGCTTCTCGCTCCACCTGGACCAGCCCGTCCTGCTTCTCGCTCCACCTGGACCAGCCCGTCCTGCTTCTCGCTCCACCTGGACCAGCCCGTCCTGCTTCTCGCTCCACCTGGACCAGCCCGTCCTGCTTCTCACTCCACCTGGGGCGGGTTTCAAAATGCGAAGATCTCGGTAGATCTACGCAGATCTCGCCGAATGGGCAGTTTCATTCTTTGCTTGCTAGCGAGCCAATCGTAGACGAGCGTAGATTGAGCGAGGCAGCTTGAGAGGTGCCTAGCTTTTAAGATTCGAGAAAAGTTCGGCGTGGATGCGTTGACCTGCATTCGATGTGTAAACTGTAGGAGGTTTCACGATCTGTTAATGCATTCAACATACACCTTTGATAAATTAATGCTGTGCATGGCTTATATTTTCTTTGGATGGGTTGCTAGTATCTCAAAATAGAGCGTTTTCTGAATGAACCGGCAACACGTCGGCCATTGAAATGTGGCTAGTTCACCTCTTGTCGTGACGTCTACGCATGCGCATTACTTCGTCACGTTGGGTAGTTTCTTTTTTAGCTAGCTCTTACTGCGAAGCAAGATCTTGGGACCAAGATCGACTACCTATTTTGAAACCCGCCCCAGGACCAGCCCGTCCTGCTTCTCGCTCCACCTGGCTGGCCACGGTTAGACTCCGCTCCTCTAGAATACCGCTCTGATGGGATTGCGCTTTTATGTCAGCGTGGAATTAGGCATGGCGCAGTTATTACCCTGCACGCTCGATTAACGCTCGAGCCCCCTGAACGTATAAGAATTTGGAGTTGTTTCTATCAAGAACCACGAATTGGGTAGACTTTGTCCGTTCTGTTGTTTATTACTCTTTTGTTCTGTTTCACGCATTAGGTTCGACTTCCAGCCAAGTACTCTCCCGTTTGTCCATTCTCTGCTCTACTTGTTGTCACTCCAGTGAAATCTGTCTGGCAGCTGGTGCTTACTTGTCTGTTTACTGTGTTGAATGGCACTGTCGTAACGTGTGTTGCAGTTCCGTTTGACAGACATTGCGTCCTCTGACCCTACCCAGCCTCTCCTCCAATCACTCCTCGCCCTGGCCATCCCCCCAAGTATCGTCACGGCCCGCCATTTTCTCCATCACTCCGAACAAACAGATCTACGAGTGTTATTAACTTTCAGTGATTTCCAAGTAGTATTCAGCAGTCCAGTGCAACAGTGAAAACAGGAACTCAACGTGCGCAGATGCTGGCGAAGCTGTCCATTGGGAGACGGCGTGGCTGCTCGGGGCCCCGCCATCCCGTCATGCCTTGGGCCCCGCCATCCCGTCATGCCTTGGGCCCCGCCATCCCGTCATGCCTTGGGCCCCGCCATCTCGTCATGCCTTGGGCCCCGCCATCCCGTCATGCCTTGGGCCCCGCCATCCCGTCATGCCTTGGGCCCCGCCATCCCGTCATGCCTTGGGCCTCGCCATCCCGTCATGCCTTGGGCCCCGCCATCCCGTCATGCCTTGGGCCCCGCCATCCCGTCATGCCACAGCGGCTGCTGCCGCGGCGTTGATGCTGGCTGCAGTCCGCTGGCTCTGCACTGGCGATGCCACGTGACGTCAGTGTCCGTTGTAGAGGTCAAATGCAACGACCTTAAACCTTACTCTGCAACGGGCTCTGTTGAAAATTTCTTGGAGACGATTGTCCACGTGCACGGCCGTGGTGTGCAGTGAAATGTGGTTGGAGACCCAGACAATGGTGACATGTCGCTATGTATAACTACGCCTTTTCCTAAACCTTAATATATAATTAAGTAAGAGGGTGAGAATAGGATATAGAGACTTGTGCAGACCACTGTAGTTCAACGTGCTGTCTCTCATCTGTTCCCATACTACAGTGAGTTGATTGTAACTGCAGAGATACGTGAGAAGGCGTGTTTCTCTCACACTCTGTTCCTGCCTTAGAGATAATGATGTTCACGCGGACTCACTTCCTCATCTGACAATACCTCAGCCTTTGCATGCGTGATAGCACATCGAATTGTACAATTTATTCATTTAATGTACCATGTACTGTTTGTAATTTTGAATAAAAACCTCGTGTTTATCCTTATCAATCATCCCATATATGGCAACCTGCACTCCGTGAGTTGTAAACGATAATATTAAAAGAAAACGATGAATAAGTACCTGATTTAATTGGCGCCATAAATACTTCACTTCATTCATTTGTATACGAATCACTTTTGGAATTCATTCATTGGCGCAGAGTGTGCTTTGACTAACGCACTTTCCAACGGAGTGAAGTTTGTCATATGGGACTGTTAATTTAAGCCTCAAATAGTTGTTAGAAGCTGTTATGTTAGCACAATTTGTTTTCACTGGGAACCACAGGTCCAAATTTTGACTTAGAAATTTCGTCTGCTCTCGCTGAGGTCCCGTAGTGGCTATATAAAGCCAGAGCAATGCGGAGGCCAGAGAGGCCACCATGGATCCTATATAGAATGGATGGCTGACTGTGGCGTGTAGAGAAATAAGTTCGCCGATAGCCTCGTTTTCAATCCAAAGCTGATTGCACTTCCGGTTGCTCTGCTTTCAATGGCCGATGCCTTTGTTAGTGTAAACACCTGGCGAAAATCACGATTTTTGTGTCTTAGTTTTAGCCATCTAAATTTGTTCTCCTCATAAGTCGGTGGGAAAATGTGTCTAGTTTGTAACCCTGTGTTTAGTTTTGTTGTCATCCATTTCTGAAACGCCTAGTCAACCACAGTGTGTTGCGAAATGAGTGACATTGATGACAGTGAACTGAGTGATACAAGAGCTGCCGTGGTTCCTAAACAATATCAAGGAGGACGAACAGTACATCAGATGGAGCCAAGTGTTGTGTTGTTGATTGTAAGGTATCATCAGTGGCATGCAGGGGACTTTCTTTCGTTGGAATTCCAAGAAAAAGTGTCAGTGAAGCGAAAGACAAATGGAGATAAAATTGATCGAGTGCACGAAGCATTCAACCCAGACATGGCCAAGATCTGCAGTCGACACTTTGACGATGCTTGCATCAAACGAGGTACGTTTCTTTCATTATAATTTGTTTTAGTGGGATGTGGGTGTGTTAGACATCTTTTGTCTTTGAAATCAAAACAAATCTTCACCTCATCTTGGACAGAACAGCGTACATTCTTCGCGCACTTCTATTTATAGCTGACGCGCGGACCTCACCGACACCAGGAATTCGCTCCACAGTGGCGTCTGTAGTAGCAGACGAACTGTAGATAGCCTGACCAAAGTGCTTTGTTTTCCGTCAAAAGTGGAATGAAAGGACGGGGAACGAGGAACACAATCAGACGCAATGAAATCGTCAGCCACGACCATGCCATTCCGTCACACACGCTTTCACTCACACAAATAGGCGCGCGCGATCTCGAGCCATTTAAACTGCGATCGCTCACTTTCGTCCCCCCCCTCCTCTGCCTTCCACCCTCACGCCAACGTCGAGATCGAAATGACAGCAGACATTCACACAACATCTACACGAACATTTACACACAGACGACGCACACACTAACACACAGACTATGCAGGGAAGCGGGCAAGCAGTCCGAACAGCCTGACCAAAGTGCTTTGTTTTCCGTCAAAAGTGGAATGAATACCATTTTCTTACTGCAAAGTGTGTCTGGGATGCCTGCAAATGTACTTACAGTTTCAACTGATGGAATAAATCATCACTGTTTGAACAATTATCTGTTTTACTTACCATGAGAATTCGCTCGACAGCGGCGTGCATAGTAAGCCGAGTAACCGGAAGTGCAATCAGTTTTGGATTGAAAACGAGGCTATCGGCGAACTTCTTATATGACACAGCGCGTGCAGGCAGAGCGAGCCAGCCATCCATTATATAGGATCCATGAGGCCACAGAGGGCGACGGAAAGGTCAGCCCAGCAGGCGGTGGCCATGTGTTGCACTGTTTCTAAGAATAAAGACGGAGAAACGTGACACCACGCCTTTCTTGTCTGCTTACCCTTGGAGGGAGTGAAGGGAGAGAGACAAGCACTCCGTCCTTATACTCCCTGCCTGCTCGAGGCATGTCACAAGTCCACCTGTGCTACCACCATGCTTCATCTGGCGCTGTGGGAGCAGGGTATCACCACATTGCTTCATATATATATATATATATATATATATATATATATATATATATATATATATATATATATATGAGCTGATCGTTTAATTTCGTCAAAACAGAGACAACCAGAAGCTTGCCAGACAAATGAAAAGAAGCGAGTGTCTCAGCAGTGCCATCGCAGACGAGACAATGGGAAGCAGAGACCAGGGTTCAGACGAGCGACTGTCACTGTGTTGTGAGAAACATCTCGTCATCCCCGATGTGTCTGTTCCCATTCAGTGATTTCAGACAAGTTCACTGGATTCGAAAAAATCTCAGATCACGACACCACGAAAAGCAGTATCGTTATTCACGTATCACAAAGGTACTATAAACACATGTATATGGGGGAAAAGAAAGTTTTGATCGCAGAATATTCAAGGAAGTTGGTGAATAAAAACCTTAAACAGGCTGCATAAAGTTCATGGAATATGAACTGTTTGTATGTTTGTTATTAGTATAACAAAGGGTGCAGGGAATAGTCCTTTGTCAGTCTTAAAACAAGTAGCTAGAATGGTCCCACAATGAATATCCACAGTTTGCAGTGTGTACACCGGTAAGAAAAAAGAGTACAAGGTAACGCAAAACCCTCATAGAATTGAATTTTATTTGTCATGAAAATTCTGCATCTAATTTGTCGGTTTCTTACACCGATATCCTTCACCTTACATTCATCACGTTTACCTGTACTTTCAGTGAACCGAACTCGACCACGGAATGCCGGGATGCATCCAGGTGAAACTTTCCCTGGAGTTGTACGGGTCCCCCTCCATTCTCCAGCCTAGGGCACGCCTCCAGTCTCAAACTGAACGTCCACGTTGCACTCTCTCACTGGACTTCTCAACAATGGCCAACCGTCTTGATCGGATCAGAAAATAAAGGAATGGTTGTGGGGTCCGTATCGGAAACTTCTGTCGAAATGAGATTGTAGCTTAGGATTGGTTGAGAATGTGAGCCGCTTTGTGAGGACGAAGATTTTGATCGACTGTTAAGCCCTATTCTCAGGTTTGGGACGCTAGAAATTTGCAAGCGAGCGATCGAGCGAGCGAGAGAACTGACGTGAACATTCTATTGAAAGGATCTCCAGCGCATTATAAATCAACAACACAAGGCCATTTACACAAATCCTTTACTTAGCAAACGACTAAATACATCTTTTTGTAGCATTTTCTCTCCTTTTCATCACATGACACAGATAGGCGCACACAGCTTGTCTTATCGTTTGTTCCTCTGCTTCCATGAAATAGGCAAAAGCAATGGAACCCTCAGTGACAGGTGGAACTAACGTATCTCTCACATCACTCACTGCAGGGATTCGGACCAGAGCGTGGTGTTCACTTTCGTCCTCCTCCTGACACAATAGACAATGATTCTATTATTATTTCGTATCTGTATTCATGGATGTACATATAGGTATTTCCAAAACGGAATTTGATAACTGTCTCTCTAAATATCTTTTTGTCTACTTTGTACAAGTATGCCACTACTTCTAATGTGGACTCAAAACTCTTGTGCACTGCGTATCTATCATCTCTGTACAACTCCCGTACCCACTTGTCATTGTATCTAACTATTATCTAAATTGTTACAAAGAAAAGACAATTACTGTCAACTACCTGATTTTCCAACACATACTCACAATCGTTTTCCCTCAGCATAGCAAGAAACCTGTTCGCCCAGTTGTTCCCAGACTCGGTGTTTTACAAAGGCATTCTATACACCCGTTTTGGTAAGGAAGAGCGAGCGAGCGAGCGAGTGCAAGAGCGAGCGAGCGAGCGCGCGCGCGCGAGAGAGAGAGGTCCGCCTGTAAAAGATGTACATATATGCAGTAGTGTTTGCATACATATGAGTGCGCGTTCGTGCGTACACGTGCTTGATGACATGAGCAACTGACTGTGCGATGGGAAGTCAGTCCTGGTTGTCAGACAGACACCTGACTGTGTGATGGGAAGTCAGTCCTGGTTGTCAGACAGACACCTGACTGTGCGATGGGAAGTCAGTCCTGGTTGTCAGACAGACACCTGACTGTGACGTCGCTATCCTGGCTTCCTCCCACTGACCTCGTAGTTTGCTGCAGACAGGATTTAGCCATGCAAGGGGAGAGCACTCTCCACCCAGCACGGTTGTTTTTGGTTGTGAGATCTATGTCAGTTTTTCCTGTCACCCACCGAAAGCCAGTGTCCGTGCTATTTTGGAACAGAATGACGTGTGAACTGCTTCAACATGACATGAACACATCTTTACACAACATGCAGGATCAGGGTGTAAGCTTTCGTCAGTTTTATTTTTTACGGTTTGTCGAGCATTCAGATATTCATTAGCTTCATCCCAGGTCACAGGGTCAGTGTATTTGATCCCAGCATAACACCACGTACGTGTAGAGCATACAACCCGGCTGTAGTGAGGGTCACGCTTGACAAGTGTACTTTTTCAGCCTCTCCTACCCTCTTCAGTGCGGACGCGGTGCTGCTCTACAGACGGGGCATCTTGCCCTTGGTGCCACTGTGGGGTTCCAAGCTGGCAGTCCTCTCCGTCCTCTCCGTGCTCTCCGTGCATGCTGGCCGCAGTGCGGCGGTGAGGCCATCGTTCTTAGCACCAAACTAGGACTCTGAATGTAATGTCAACCTTGGAGGCCCGAACTACGAAGTTCACTGCTCACTACTGTGATATCATGCGTTTCACCCTTGCAGCAGCTTCTCATAGTTACCAGTTGAGGCCATGGCGATCTTCAGTGTGGATGTGTGTAGAAGCTGCTTCTCTAGTTACCATGACTCCGCCATGCGACACGTTTTACACAAAATCAAATGATGCAATGATGCATGGCAATTTTTGAAAGAGACTTTCAAAGTTCGTCCACCAGGCTGTGCAGTCATGCGCATTTGAGTGACGCCGAGGCGATTCAACCGGTACAGCTTCGGTCATAGCTAGTCCGCAGGCCCACCCCCCCATTTCATGGCGTCTTCGTGTACGGCACTCCCCCCCCCCCCCCCCCCCGTCATGGCGTCTTCATGTACGGCACTCAACACCCACCCACCCCGTAATAGTGTCTTTTTGTACGGCACTCCACCCTTCCCACCCCCGTCATGGCGTCTTCTTGTACGGCACTCCCCCCCCTCCCCCGTCATGGCGTCTTCTTGTACGGCACTCCCCCCCCCTCCCCTGTCATGGCGTCTTCTTGTACGGCACTCCCCCCCCTCCCCCGTCATGGCGTCTTCTTGTACGGCACTCCCCTCCCCCCTCCCCTGTCATGGCGTCTTCTTGTACGGCACTCCCCCCCCCCTCCCCCGTCATGGCGTCCTTCTTGTACGGCACTCCCCCCCCCCCCTGTCATGGCGTCTTCTTGTTCGGCACTCCCCCCCCTCCCCTGTCATGGCGTCTTCTTGTACGGCACTCCCCCTCCCTCCCCCGTCATGGCGTCTTCTTGTACGGCACTGCCCCCCCCCCTCCCCTGTCATGGCGTCTTCTTGTACGGCACTCCCCTCCCCCCTCCCCCGTCATGGCGTCTTCTTGTACGGCACTCCCCCCCCCCCTCCCCCGTCATGGCGTCTTCTTGTACGGCACTCAACACCCACCCACCCCGTAATAGTGTCTTTTTGTACGGCACTCCCCCCCCCTCCCCCGTCATGGCGTCTTCTTGTACGGCACTCCCCCCCCTCCCCCGTCATGGCGTCTTCTTGTACGGCACTCCCCCCCCCTCCCCTGTCATGGCGTCTTCTTGTACGGCACTCCCCCCCCCTCCCCCGTCATGGCGTCTTCTTGTACGGCACTCCCCCGTCATGGCGTCTTCTTGTACGGCACTCCCCCCCCTCCCCTGTCATGGCGTCTTCTTGTACGGCACTCCCCCCCCCTCCCCCGTCATGGCATCTTCTTGTACGGCACTCCCCCCCCCCTCCCCTGTCATGGCGTCTTCTTGTACGGCACTCCCCCCCCCTCCCCCGTCATGGCGTCTTCTTGTACGGCACTCCCCCCCCCTCCCTCGTCATGGCGTCTTCTTGTACGGCACTCCCCTCCCCCCTCCCCCGTCATGGCGTCTTCTTGTACGGCACTCCCTCCCCCCTCCCCCGTCATGGCGTCTTCTTGTACGGCACTCCCCCCCCCCCTCCCCTGTCATGGCGTCTTCTTGTACGGCACTCCCCCCCCCCCTCCCCCGTCATGGCGTCTTCTTGTACGGCACTCCCCCCCCCCCTCCCCCGTCATGGCGTCTTCTTGTACGGCACTCCCCCCCCCCCTCCCCTGTCATGGCGTCTTCTTGTACGGCACTCCCCCCCCCCTCCCCTGTCATGGCGTCTTCTTGTACGGCACTCCCCCCCCTCCCCTGTCATGGCGTCTTCTTGTACGGCACCCCCCCCGCCCCTGTCATGGCGTCTCCTTGTACGGCACTCCCCCCCCCCCTCCCCTGTCATGGCGTCTTCTTGTACGGCACTCCCCCCCCTCCCCTGTCATGACGTCTTCTTGTACGGCACCCCCCCCTCCCCTGTCATGACGGCTTCTTGTACGGCACTCCCCCCCCCCTCCCCTGTCATGGCGTCTTCTTGTACGGCACTCCCCCCCCTCCCCTGTCATGGCGTCTTCTTGTACGGCACTCCCCCCCCCCCTCCCCTGTCATGGCGTCTTCTTGTACGGCAGCCCCCCGCCCCCGTCATGGCGTCTTCTTGTACGTCACTCCCCCCCCCCCTCCCCTGTCATGGCGTCTTCTTGTGCGGCACTCCCCCCCCTCCCCTGTCATGGCGTCTTCTTGTACGGCACTCCCCCCCCCCCTCCCCTGTCATGGCGTCTTCTTGTACGGCACTCCCCCCCCCCCCTCCCCTGTCATGGCGTCTTCTTGTACGGCACTCCCCCCCCCCTCCCCTGTCATGGCGTCTTCTTGTACGGCACTCCCCCCTTCCCACCCCCGTCATGGCGTTTTCTTGTACGGCACGCACCCCTCCCCCCCTCCCCTGTCATGGCGTCTTCTCGTACGGCACTCCCCCCTCCCCCCCCGGTCATGGCGTTTTTTACTTGTACGGCACTCCCCCCCCCCCCCCCCCCGTCATGAGGTCTTCTTGTACGGCCCCCCCCCCCCCCCCCCCCCCCCAGTCATGGCATTTTCTTGTACGGCACTCCCCCCCTCCACACACACACCCGCCCCCCGTCATGGCATGGTTGCTGCAGGGCCCACAAACTACCGAACTATTTCATATCCACCTCTATCACGCGCACTGAAAGATCTCAGAGAACGCGAGTCACTGAGAATGAAAGAAGTGCCCAGAGTCAGCACACATAACGACACCTGCACTGACCATTTGTTTTCGTGTCTGCGCATTAAGCAAAAAGCATGCTTAATCTGCGTTCTTACGAAAATTAAACGAACATAAAGTTACTTGAATAATCATTGTCAGATGGAAAGTTTTATTTTTTCACTGCCATGTTATGTATGAAAATTGGTAATGCATCTTTGAGGTCCAGGCGCCGTTACCTTTGTCAGGAATCGCGAGATGAACGCCGATGTACCGTCACAGGCCGACAGACTCTACCTCGAAAGTGAATCTCCGAACGTCTCGCTCTGTCGCGACGCAAACGATCATTTCAGCCAAAGCACTGGGCAGCAGGGCAAACTTGTCTTGATCTACGAACAATTTTCAACGCTTGACCCGTAAAGGTCAGTAGGCACACCTCCAAATGAGCCTGTTGGGCCTTTTCGCCGTTCCTTGGTTCTAGTGCAGACAGACAGCATCGATGTTGCCCCAGCTGTCTCTAGACACTGTCACATCAAGGTGTGGTCATCCGGATGACGTCACACCTCGCGCATGCAGCCTGCTGGGGATGCCAGACACAGCGAGGCATTTCGTGCCCTGCCTGTCTGTCATTCTGGAGCCCAAGCCACGCCCGCAGCTTTACTCCTGATACGAGTTGACTTTCCTCCAACCTGCCTGGTGTGACGTGGTGTGACGTGGTGTGACGTGGTGTGACGTGGTGTGACGTGGTGTGACGTGGTGTGACGTGGTGTGACGTGGTGTGACGTGGTGTGGCGTAGTGTGACGTGGTGTGACATGGTGTGACGTGGTGTGACGTAGTGTGACGTGGTGTGACGTGGTGTGACGTGGTGTGACGTGGTGTGACGTGGTGTGACGTGGTGGAATTCGTTGTTCAGCTCGTCATTGAAGGAGTTCCAACTGCGCTCTCGTCCACACCAGCGTGAACAGTGAACAGGAAAAGCAGCATGGAGTTGCTGGATGTTTATTTGCAGTGAACGGGAAAAGCAGCATGAAATTGCTGGATGTTTATTTGCAGTGAACAGGAAAAGCAGCATGGAGTTGCTGGATGTTTATTTGCAGTGAACGGGAAAAGCAGCATGGAGTTGCTGGATGTTTATTTGCAGTGAACAGGAAAAGCAGCATGGAGTTGCTGGATGTTTATTTGCAGTGAACGGGAAAAGCAGCATTAAGTTGCTGGATGTTTATTTGCAGTGAACGGGAAAAGCAGCATTAAGTTGCTGGATGTTTATTTGCAGTGAACGGGAAAAGCAGCATGGAGTTGCTGGATGTTTAGTTACAGTCGACACCGCCTATACTGCTTGACTGACTATCGAAATTGCAAAACAAGACGGAATTGGTAAATGAACTCGCTTTGATTATTTTCGCTTCAAAAAAGTCTTTTTCTGGTACGCATTGAAAACACAGACCAAATGTTTACCGTTGTTTCCACAGATGGAAACAATCCAACGACAGAACAGATCAGAACTGAACTGAACTTTGTTTCCAAAGGCCGTCGGCCCTAGCAAATGCAGTTAATTATCAAGTCAATAGACAAACACATGTACCACTTAAAAGTACCCCGCCCTTTCATGTTTCAGCCTGTTTTTTTCCCACAGTGGAGGCGTGATCATGTTCGCAGAGAACATGAGACAGTGCCAGCCAGAGAGGAACGCTAATCTTTGAGAGCTGAAAGCCAAAACTCATGCTACCCGGAAATCTCGCCGTTTCAGCAGTATCACTCAACCAGAGGGCTCCTATTCCCCAGTGAAGTTAGCGCTGGACTCTGTCTGCTTGAACGACGACATCTGGGTGTGGCGTCAACAATGCGACTTCAAGACCTGCTGAAGTAGCACCTGAACTGGAGTTACCTGGTTATTAGAGTGAAGTGGTTAGTGGGGATAAATACCTTCTGATGTAGCATCTGGAGTTGCCTGGTCATTAGAGTGGAGTGGTTAGTGGGGATAAATACCTGCTGATGTAGCATCTGGAGTTGCCTGGTCATTAGAGTGGAGTGGTTAGTGGGGATAAATACCTGCTGATGTAGCATCTGGAGTTACCTGGTTATTAGAGTGGAGTGGTTAGTGGGGATAAAATACCTGCTGATGTAGCAACTGGAGTTACCTGGTTATTAGAGTGGAGTGGTTAGTGGGGATAAATGCCTGCTGATGTAGCATCTGGAGTTACCTGGTTATTAGAGTGGAGTGGTTAGTGGGGATAAAATACCTGCTGATGTAGCAACTGGAGTTACCTGGTTATTAGAGTGGAGTGGTTAGTGGGGATAAATACCTGCTGATGTAGCATCTGGAGTTACCTGGTTATTAGAGTGGAGTGGTTTGTGGGGATAAATACCTGCTGATGTAGCATCTGGAGTTACCTGGTTATTAGAGTGGAGTGGTTAGTGGGGATAAATACCTACTGATGTAGCATCTGGAGTTACCTGGTTATTAGAGTGGAGTGGTTTGTGGGGATAAATACCTGTGCAGTTTGCTTGATAGGAAGATAATAATGACGTAACGAAAGCTAAGCTCAATCAAAGACACTATCTAACGGGACCGCCAGCTTCGCCAAATTCGCGAGAACATCACTTCCGGTGAGGCACTATTTTACAATAGCTGCGCTGTTCGCGCTCCGATGAAAGCTCACTAACTTATAATATTAATTTGTCAGTGTGAAGAATACTTCTTGATGACAAGTACAACACCTACACTTTTGCAATAAACCAACGGCAATACTGAAATACCACGCGCACATTCCCGCACTGGTCTGGCAAGTGTAAACAAATTGATTGACTATGAATTATTGCTTCATTACGCTCAAAGTGTCTATGATTACGAAAGTAATACAACACTTTCTTTCAATCTTCGAATTAATTAAATGCAGATACACATGACATACACTTCTTTGTGAAAACACGATTATTACTAGTCCATTGTAGCTTTCATTCTACCGGAAGTGATGTTCCCGCGAATGTCAAAACGTCACGAGAGGCCAAATGACAAATCGCGTCAACACTGCAGAAGCTGGCGGTCCCGTGAGATAGTGTCTCTGGCTCAATCTAACACGTTGCGCAGATGAAATGTTGACAGCTTCAGTCGCACCGCTTCGGTGTCTTCTTTTTAGTTGTTATTTGCGCGCCGCAGCTTCTTGGTTTGTTGGGAGGACGCAGTTACCTGGTAGAGACGCCAGGGGGTGGCGTGATGTCCGCCGCAATGCGTAGCCTGAGAAATGCGAAACAGCGTTCCCCTCGGGTTACACTGAGCGTCTCACACTGGCCTCCAGGCAACCCACAGAGTGACAGAGCGGCTCTTCCTCATCAACGTCTTCATCAGCACTCACCAGAAGTCCCCCGTCCCCCCTTCCTCCTCTTCTCTGTTGCGATTAGATCAGGAAACCTTTGAACGTCCAGCCCACATCCGCCCCACGCTCATTAGAGATTTAACAGCGGCCTGGACACTACAAATAAGGGCAGCTTTGCGAATCAAAGAGTCTTTGTATCGATTCGGCAAGGCCTCTCTTTCTAATCCAACGGCCAAGTTGCCGCGACGAGTCCGACTGGAAGGTAGAGGGAAGGTCGGAAGGTCGGGAGGAGTTCGAGGAGAACTGTGACAATTGTGGCGAATTCCTGGCGAGATGGCCAGATAGGACCAGAGGTCCCCTGAGACGGCCTGAGCGGGCGTTGACAAGTGATCAGCACAAACTGACCAGTTAATCACGTGGCTCAGACGTTCAAGTACCGTGAAATAGCGTTTACCTAGGCCTCCAGTTTCGAACAAGAGATTGCGATGGAAATGGAAATAATATTCACACAAATCCCCTTTTCTGTATTTCTTGAAAATCGTGTCGTGTACAGATAGATGTTATTCTAATAATCTTATTCTCTTTCATGGGATCATATGATTGTTTACCCCTGGAGAGCGAATAGGTAGAATTGCGTCATTTACTGGTCGGAGGTCTGACTCGGATAAATTCACA
>JAWQFJ010005084.1:47500-57500 GCA_034096865.1 Theodoxus fluviatilis
ATGTATTTGTACTTTGATACGTCTTTTGTTGTCCGGTATGTGTACCGCTTAGAAGAAAACTACCATCTCTACCTGATTGTACATGACGTGCTATGTACCAGAGAGAGAGAGAGAGAGAGAGAGAGAGAGAGAGAGAGAGAGAGAGAGAGAGAGAAAGAGAGAGAAAGAGAGAGAGAGAAAGAGAGAGAGAGACGGAGAGAGAGAGAGAGAGAGATATCTTCTGGGTTGTTTCTCGGGTGTCGAGGAACACGACTCGCTGTGCCATCATCTGTGGACGCGCATGTGGCTCCGAAGTCTAAACTCCGAGGCACACAGGCGGTTGCAGGTGGGGCAAGGAACACCGGACTGGAGATATATATACCCACACTGCCCACACTGCCCTGCCTGCCCTGACTGCCCACACTGCCCTGTCTGCCCTGACTGCCCACACTGCCCTGACTACCCACACTGCCCTGCCTGCCCTGCCTGCCCTGACTGCCCTGCCTACCCTGACTGCCCTGACTAACCACACTGCCCACACTGCCCACACTGCCCTGACTGCCCTGCCTGCCCTGCCTGCCCTGACAGCCCACACTGCCCACACTGCCCTGACTGCCCACACTGCCCTGACTGCCCTGACTGCCCACACTGCCCTGACTGCCCTGACTACCCACACTGCCCACACTGCCCACACTTCCCACACTGCTCACACTGCCCTGACTGCCCACACTGCCCTGACTGCCCACACTGCCTACACTGCCCACACTGCCCTGCCTGCCCTGACTGCCCACACTGCCCTGACTGCCCACACTGCCTTGACTGCCCACACTGCCCTGCCTGCTGCCCTGACTGCCCTGACTGCCCACACTGCCCACACTGCCCTGACTGACCGCGCTGCCCACACTGCCCACACTGCCCTGCCTGCCCTGACTGCCCACACTGCCCACACTGCCCTGACTGCCCTGACTGCCCTGACTGCCCTGACTGCCCACACTGTCCACACTGCCCTGCCTGCCCTGACTGCCCACACTGCCCTGACTGCTCTGTCTGCCCTGACTGCCCACATAGCCCTGCCTGCCCTGACTGCCCACACTGCCCTGACTGCCCTGACTGCCCTGACTGCCCACACTGCCCACACTGCCCTGCCTGCCCACACTGCCGTACCTGCCCTGACTGCCCACACTGCCCTGCCTGCCCTGACTGCCCACACTGCCCACACTGCCCTGACTGCCCTGACTGCCCACACTGCCCACACTGCCCTGCCTGCCCTGACTGCCCACACTGCCCACACTGCCCTGCCTGCCCTGACTGCCCACACTGCCCTGAATGCCCTGACTACCCTGACTGCCCACACTGCCCTGACAGCCCACACTGCCCACACTTCCCACACTGCCCACACTGCCCTGCCTGCCCTGACTGCCCACACGGCATACACTGCCCTGACTGCCCACATTGCCCACACTTCCCACACTGCCCACACTGCCTTGCCTGCCCTGACTGCCCCCACTGCCCTGACTGCCCTGACTACCCACACTGCCCACACTTCCCTGACTGCCCACACTGCCCACACTACACACACTGCCCTGACTGCCCACACTGCCCTGACTGCCCACACTGCCCACACTGCCTACACTGCCCACACTGCCTACACTGCCCTGACTGCCCACACTGCCCTGACTGCCCACACTGCCCTGACTGCCCACACTGCCCTGACTGCCCACACTGCCCACACTGCCTACACTGCTCACACTGCCTACACTGCCCTGACTGCCCACACTGCCCTGACTGCCCTGACTGCCCACAATGCCCTGACTGCCCACACTGCACACACTGCCCTGACTGCCCACACTGCCCTGACTGCCCACACTGCCCACACTGCCTACACTGCCCACACTGCCTACACTGCCCACACTGCCCTGACTGCCCACACTGCCCACACTGCCTTGACTGCCCACACTGCTCACAATGCCCTGACTGCCCACAATGCCCTAACTGCCCTGACTGCCTACACTGTCCACACTGCCCTGACTGCCCACACTGCCCACACTGCCCTGACTGCCCACACTGCCCTGACTGCCCACACTGCCCTGACTGCCCACACTGCCCACACTGCCCACACTGCCCTGACTGCCCACACTGCCCACACTGCCCTGACTGCCCACACTGCCCACACTGCCCTGACTGCCCACACTGCCCTGACTGCCCACACTGCCCTGACTGCCCACACTGCCCTGACTGACCACACTGCTCTGACTGCCCACACTGCCCTGACTGTCCACACTGCCCACACTGCCCTGACTGCCCTGACTGTCCACACTACCCTGACTGCCCACACTGCCCTGACTGCCCACACTGCCTACGCTGCCCACACTGCCCTGACTGCCCACACTTCCCACACTGCCCACACTGTCCTGACTGCCCACACTGCCCACACTGCCCACACTGCCCTGACTGCCCACACTGCCCACAATGCCCTGACTGCCCACACTGCCCTGACTGTCCACACTGCCCACACTGCCCACACTGCCTACACTGCCCACACTGCCCTGACTGCCCACACTGCCCTGACTGCCCACACTGCCCACACTGCCCTGACTGCCCACACTGCCTACACTGCCCACACTGCCCTGACTGCCCACATTTCCCACACTGCCCACACTGCCCTGACTGCCCACACTGCCCACAATGCCCTGACTGCCCTGACTGCCCACACTGCCCACAATGCCCTGACTGCCCACACTGCCCTGACTGCCCACACTGCCCACAATGCCCTGAGTGCCCACACTGCCCTGACTGCCCACACTGCCCACACTGCCCTGACTGCCCGCGCTGCCCACACTGCCCTGCCTGCCCTCGCTGCCCTGACTGCCCACACTGCCCACAATGCCCTGACTGCCCACACTGCCCTGACTGCCCACACTGCCCACACTGCCCTGACTGCCCTGACTGCCCGCGCTGCCCACACTGCCCACACTGCTCTGACTGCCCACACTGCCCACAATGCCCTGACTGCCCACACTGCCCACACTGCCCACAATGCCCTGACTGCCCACACTGCCCACAATGCCCTGACTGCCCACACTGCCCACACTGCCCACACTGCCCTGACTGCCCACACTGCCCACAATGCCCTGACTGCCCACACTGCCCATACTGTCCTGACTGCCCACACTGCCCACAATGCCCTGACTGCCCACACTGCCCTGACTGCCCACACTGCCCACACTGCCCTGACTGCCCACACTGCCAACACTGCCCTGACTGCCCACACTGCCCACACTGCCCTGACTGCCCACAATGCCCTGACTGCCCACAATGCCCTGACTGCCCACACTGCCCTGACTGCCCACACTGCCCTGACTGCCTACACTGCCCAAACTGCCCTGACTGCCCACACTGCCCACACTGCCCTGACTGCCCACACTGCCCACACTGCCCTGACTGCCCTGACTGCCCACACTGCCCACACTGCCCTGACTGCCCACACTGCCCTGACTGCCCACACTGCCCACACTGCCCTGACTGCCCACACTGCCCACACTGCCCACACTGCCCACACTGCCCTGACTGCCCGCGCTGCCCACACTGCCCTGCCTGCCCACACTGCCATGCCTGCACACACTGCCCTGTCTGTCCTGACTGCCCGCGCTGCCCACACTGCCCACACTGCCCTGACTGCCCGCGCTGCCCACACTGCTCTGTCTGTCCTGCCTGCCCACACTGCCCTGCCTGCCCACACTGCCCTGTCTGCCCTGACTACCCGCGCTGCCCACACTGCCCTGTCTGCCCAGACTGCCTGCGCTGCCCACACTGCCCACACTTCCCACACTGCCCGCGCTGCCCACACTGCAATGGTTGTCTCTTCACCACGCATGTCTACCTCTGTCCAGCTCCCAGAGTCCATCACCATCGGCAGTGCTACTGTCCCCTTTTCTAACACAGTGAAAAATCTAGGCGTTACGTTAGATTCCCACCTCACTATGCATGCACAGGTTCAGACCATCATTCGTTCTATGAACTTTGAGCTCCGTCGCATCGGTTCAATCCGTCACTATCTCTCTGAGCAAGCGGCAAAGACCCTTGTCTCAGCGTTCATTCTATCCAAGCTAGATTATTGTAATGCTTTGCTTTATGGCTGTCCCGAGTATCTCATTGACAGGTTACAAAAACTGCAGAACAACGCCGCTCGCCTGATCTGTAAAGTCCGCAAATCTGAGCATATCACCCCCCACCTTCAGAAACTACACTGGCTCCGTGTTGAGGACCGTATCACTTACAAAATTGCATGCTTATCTTTCAACGCATTCACACAGACAGGACCCGCATACCTCACAGCCCTCATAGACACTTACACGCCACGCAGAACACTTCGCTCTTCAGCAAACACCACCACCCTCGTCCCTCGTAAAATGAAATCATCTTTTGGTGACCGCTCTTTCTTTGCCTCCGCTCCTCTCGTCTGGAACTCTCTCCCTGCTAATCTTCGTCTGTATCCCTCTTCCGAGTCTGACTCTTTCCGCGCTGATCTAAAGACACACCTGTTCTCTCTTGCATACACATCTGCCAAATAGCCCCCCCCCCCCCTCCCCCTCCCTCCCACTGACCCCACCCGCTCAACTTCACAGCTCCCCGTACATATTCTCGTAATTGTATTTTGTAAATATTTTGTTTTGATTCACTTATCTCGTTTGTGTTTGCTTGCTTGTTTGTTCTCTTTATTTGCTTATTTCATTCTTGTTTAGATTGTCGATTGGTTGTCTGCTTGCTTGTTTATTTATTGTGTTTGGTATGCCTGCTTGATTGTGTTGGATTATTTAGCCTGCTTGTTTGTTTATTTTTCTTCTGTTGTTGCTTGCTTCAACAGTGTTTGATTATTCTGCCTGCTCGCTTGTTAATGTTATGTGTTTGTATGCTTGCTCTGATTGTATGTGATTTTGCTGCTAGTGTTGATTGCCTACGTGATTTGCTTGTATCTGATTGTCTGCTTGTGATGTGTGAACGAGATTGTAAAGCGCTTAGAGCTCACTTGAGAATAAGCGCTATATAAATACCCATTATTATTATTATTATTATTATTATTATTATTATTATTATTATTATTATTATTATTATTATTATTATTACTGCCCTGACTGCCCGCGCTGCCCACACTGCCCACACTGCCCGCGCTTCCCACACTGCCCTGACTGCCCACACCGCCCTGACTGCCCGCGCTGCCCACACTGCCCACACTGCCCGCGCTGCCCACACTGCCCACACTGCCCTGACTGCCCGCGCTGCCCACACTGCCCTGACTGTCCGCGCTGCCCACACTGCCCACACTGCCCTGACTGCCCACACTGCCCACACTGCCCTGACTGCCCTTGCTCACATTGCCCACACTGCCCTGACTGCCCGCGCTGCCCACACTGCCCACACTGCCCTGACTGCCCACACTGCCCACACTGCCTTGACTGCCCACACTGCCCTGACTGCCCTGACTGCCCACACTGCCCTGACTGCCCACACTGCCCTGACTTCCCACACTGCCCACACTGCCCACACTGTCCTGACTGCCTACACTGCCCTGACTGCCCTGACTGCCCACACTGCCCACACTGCCCACACTGTCCTGACTGCCTACACTGCCCTGACTGCCCTGACTGCCCACACTGCCCTGACTGCCCTGACTGCCCACACTGCCCTGACTGCCCTGACTGCTCACACTGTCCACACTGCCTACACTACCCTGACTGCCCTGACTGCCCACACTGCCCTGACTGCCTACACTGCCCTGACTGCCCTGACTGCCCACACTGCCCTGACTTCCCACACTGCCCACACTGCCCTGACTGCTCACACTGCCCACACTGCCCACACTGTCCTGAGCCCTGACATGTCAGGCGCGCGCTGTCACTGCAGGATGGAGAGAGGCGCCGCGAGATGGACTGAAGGCGGGTTGCCCAAGAAAACTACTCAAGGAACTATGCTGCTCCCACCCCTGGCCTTGATAGTGGAAAGATGCTCTGAGCTAGCGCTGTCACTATTTTCGCCTTACAAAAATGGGTGCCAGCCTTTTTATTAATAGATAAAGATTGAAATGTGAAAAAATGGGGCTCTGGAGGCAATGAAAGGCGGAGAGCTTGTCAGTTTCATCCTCTTCCCTGGCACTGTCCTCTGTCACCACCATGTCTCTCTCTCTACCTGGCCTGCCGCTCTCTTTCTTCCCCCCCTTCCCCTCACCCTCACTCCCTATCCCCCACTCGCTTTCTCCTCTCTTTTCCCCTTTCCTTGCCCGCCCCCTTGCTACCAGGCAGGGCCCCCAGTGCGGAGTTGCCGGGGTCCTTGCACGGCAATTACCCCCAGAGAAAACACGTGTTCCGACAGGTTGAGTGTGCGGGGAGTCCGGGGGTCGCTACTCCGCCCCCCGAGTGTCAGGGCCGGGGTCTGGAAGGCAGGGCGAGGAGGCAGGGCTGGCGACAGCGGAGCGGGACGATGCCTATCTCTCTAATCTGTCCGCTCCTGGTTTTATCTGCACCCACAAAAGCCCCATTATTCCTCTCAATCGTAGCTCGCCGCGCAACCGGTGTCGACGAAGCCAAGACACCCCGTGTTGATATGCCACGAGTGGACGTGAGCGAAGCACGGAGGATGTTTGCTGACTGCTGGTACCGGTGGAATACAGGCGAGTGCAAGTGGGGGTGTGCACTGCCTCCAAAGAAAACAAGTCCTTGCATGGACTCACACGTCCAGATAAAACAGTGGCTGGAGGTAGGCCTACGCACTGTCACTGACATGCCGTGCTCACCTGCAGGGGTGGAAGGAGTTCACACGCTGTTTTCGACACTGACAGAAAATATTGGAGTTCACATGCTGTTTTCGACACTGACAGAAAATATTGGAGTTCACATGCTGTTTTCGACGCTGACAGAAAATATTGGAGTTCACATGCTCTTTTCGACGCTGACAGAAAATATTGGAGTTCACATGCTGTTTTCGACACTGACAGAAAATATTGGAGTTCACATGCTGTTTTCGACACTGACAGAAAATATAGGAGTTCACACGCTGTTTTCGACACTGACAGAAAATATTGGAGTTCACATGCTGTTTTCGACACTGACAGAAAATATTGGAGTTCACACGCTGTTTTCGACACTGACAGAAAATATTGGAGTTCACATGCTCTTTTCGACGCTGACAGAAAATATTGGAGTTCACATGCTGTTTTCGACACTGACAGAAAATATTGGAGTTCACATGCTGTTTTCGACACTGACAGAAAATATAGGAGTTCACACGCTGTTTTCGACACTGACAGAAAATATTGGAGTTCACATGCTGTTTTCGACACTGACAGAAAATATTGGAGTTCACACGCTGTTTTCGACACTGACAGAAAATATAGGAGTTCACATGCTGTTTTCGACACTGACAGAAAATATTGGAGTTCACACGCTGTTTTCGACACTGACAGAAAATATAGGAGTTCACATGCTGTTTTCGACACTGACAGAAAATATAGGAGTTCACATGCTGTTTTCGACACTGACAGAAAATATTGGAGTTCACATGCTGTTTTCGACACTGACAGAAAATATTGGAGTTCACATGCTGTTTTCGACACTGACAGAAAAATTTCTTTCTGAAGACACTACACTGTCATTATTCCCCTTCACCTGTGACATACCACGACATGTACTGTATTCCGACTTATTGCAGTAGTTATTGTCATCCGTGTTTTCGATGTCAGCAAACAAGCAAAGCAACGGTGTACTCGAGTCTTCCATGCAAATGACAACAAGGCTGCCTCGTGAGCGTTTGACTGATAAACAGACCCTCCTGTGAACGTGCTCACTTATTCAGAAGAAAACCCTCAGGTTAGTTCTGATTCCTGAGAAACACGTTCTTGAAACAGCCAGGCAACAGTGCTGCAGTAGCCTCAGCACTGTCGGTACAGGCCATGTCCCAGTGCTTCCTGGAGTTCTCGGTCTTGCTGTGTCCTCTCAGGCCTTCCAGGAGCCCATTGTACTCCTGACTGGGGTGAGGAATTGCGAGTAAACCCACTCAAGGGAACAACTCTGCAACACTGCAGGCTGCATTGTCACTGCAAGACAAGAGCTCCCATCACTAATGTATCGTCCTTCATCTTCCTAAATGCGGTGTGTGTGTGTGTGTGTGTGTGTGTGTGTGTGTGTGTGTGTGTGTGTGTCGGTGTGTGTGTGTGTGTGTGTGTGTGTGTGTGTGTGTGTGCGTGTGTGTGTGTATGTATGTATGTGTGTGTTTTCTGTGTCTGTGTGAGTATGTGTGTGTGTGTTTTCTGTGTGTGTGTGTGTGTGCGTGTGTGTGTGTTTGTGTGTGTGCGTGCGTGTGTGCGCGTGTGTGTGTGTTTGTGTGTGTGCGTATGTGTGTGTGTGTGTGTGTGTTTGTGTGTGTGTGTGAGTGTGTGTGTGTATGTGTGTGTGTGTGGGTGGGTGTGTATGTGTGTATGTGTGTGTGTGTGTGTGTGTGTGGGGTGTTTGTGTGTGTGTGTGTGTGTATGTGTGTGTGTGTGTGTGAGTGTGTATGTGTGTATGTGTGTGTGTGTGTGGGGTGTTTGTGTGTGTGTGTATGTGTGTGTGTGTGTATGTGTGTGTGTGTGTGTGTGTATGAATGGAGTGAGAGTGGGTGGGCATGGGGAAATGGGGTGAAAGGAATATGTTCATCTAAGGTAACCCTGGCGCGTTGTAGTAAAAATGTTGTCTTAATAGTCCACACACCCACACACCCCGACCCACCACCCCCACCCCCCGCCACGCAATGGCTCGACTCATGAACGATGTCAATCTTGTCGCAAACGGACTCCGAGAACTTCTGAATATTCTCTCAATGCTGGAGTAAAGCACTCATCATTGGAGAGATGCTGATCGTGCCTGACAGCGTTGGGGGTAATTACAGATCGCTCTGACCGTTTTCTGACCTTGGTCTAACGTGCTTCCGTCTGTCGTCCCAGCCTCTCATACAAATACTCATCGATGATTACTTTTTCACAATCTACTCACTGAATACATCGGTACATTTTATGTGTTGAAAATATTAGTGTAATAATCCTATATATTAAAAAAACCCGTCGTTTTCCATTGCAAGGATATTCCTTATCCGAATGCGTGCGCACAAACACACCGCCCACACATACAAAAAAGCATATGCACACACACCACCCACACACACACACACACACATACACACACGCGCGCGCGCGCAAAAAGATATATGCACATATATACGCACCCACATATACAAAAAGGTATATGCACATACACATGCACCTATACATTCCAAAAAGTATATGCACATACACACCCACCCACACATACACACACCCACCCACACATACAAAAAAGTATATGCACAAACACACGTGCGCACACATACAAAAGGGGAATGCACATACACAAACACCCACACACACAAAAATGTATGAGCACATACACACACACACACACACACACACACAGACACACAGACACACACAGACACACACACACACACACACACACACACACACACACACACACACACACACACACACACGTACGCCTGCCACCAAATCGTCCGGAAAATACTGCTGGATCAGCACTGTCTTTGTGTGTCTTCGTGTGTCTTTGTGTGTCTTTATGTGTCTTCGCATGTCTTCGTTTGTCTTTGTGTGTGTTCGTGTGTCTTTTTGTGTCTTTGTGTGTCTTCGTGTGTCTTCGCATGTCTTTGTGTGTCTTCGTGTGTCATTGTGAGTCTTCGTGTGTCTTTATGTGTCTTCGTGAGTCTTCGTGTCTTTATATGTTTTCATGTGTCTTTATGTGTCTTCGTGTGTCTTTGTATGTGTTCGTGTGTCTGTATGTGTCTTCGTGTGTCTTTATGTGTCTTCGTGTGTCTTTGTATGTCTCCGTGGGTCTTTATGTGTCTTCGTGTGTCTTTATGTGTCTTCGTGTGTCTTTATGTGTCTTCGTGTGTCTTTATGTGTCTTCGTGTGTCTTTGTATATCTCCGTGGGTCTTTATGTGTCT